>PVIC010001472.1:40928-57289 GCA_004025085.1 Thryonomys swinderianus | reverse complement strand
AGAGTGGAGTCCTGCTGCTGTTTGTGACCCCCTCAGGCCACGGTTTCTATTCTCCTGTTCTTTCTCAGCAATCAGAATCTCTCCTGTTCTATCTTTGCAGTCCACAGCTTTACTAGAGATTCTTACTGGCCAAACTCAAACGTTTTTAAATAATCCTTCTGGGCTCTAAACTCTTGATTCTCATCATAGACCTGGCTAAAAGCCCCCCAAGAGTAACCATGCCACTGCTTCAATATTAGACTGTGTTTAAATTTCCTCTGCCACATTAATTAGTCCATCGCCCCTCATCTCAGCCTCAAGCAAAGTCTCTGGACAAGAGCAAAATGCTGACAAACTTTCTGCCAAGACATTCATCTGGACGGAGCCCAGCAGCCAGTGCAATCCTTCTTCCCTGTGAAAACTTCCTAGGCCTGGTCTTTACCGGCTTCCGGGTCTTCCGAGCTCTGAACAGTCTCCTTTACGACACAGCCTAAAATGCTCCAGCTCTACCTTTTCAGCTGGCCTCTCCGACCTTTCCTAACTCTCTCCCCTCCCATAAGCCAGCTCCGAAGGATTCTAAATACATGGTCAGGTACTGTCATGGCAACAAACCCACTTCTCCGGTACCAAATTCCTGTGTTAGTTACTTTTTCCACTGCTGAGACAAAATACCTGACACCCAAAGTTAAAGAAGAAAAGATACAGGTAGCTCACAATTTGTGGAGGTTTCAGCCCATAGTCAGTTGGCTCCAAAGAGTGACAAATGGCAGGGGATATCACAGAGGAGAAACAGTTCAAGGCACCCACATAGTAAGAGAAGCAACAAGGGACCGCAGCAGCATCTTTCTTCCCCTTTCATCCTATCCAGACTACGGGGTCAGGGCTCCCCAGCCAGTCACTCGTGTGCGGTGGTTTAGTGATCGTGTGTGCTTAGTACCAGCGTCACACATTCCCGATTCGGCCTCCTGTGAAAAGAAAGCCCATCTCATCCACATGAGGCTTTGGGGGACAGCTAAACACAAGCACAAATAGTCAAAGACACAAATAGTCAAAATGAACATTACAGAATTCCAGAAGCACAGGGCAGAAGATACACAAGATAAACCTACTACATTTTCCCATACAAAATGAGAGGTGGGATGACAGATTCCATTTGACCCTACTATTTCCCTGCTGGATATATTCATGAAAGAATTAAAACATCATATCACAGCACCTGTGTTTATAGCAGCACAGTTTGTAATAGCTAAGTCTTGGAAACAGCCCAAAAGCCCAACTGGTAAGTGGATAAAAACAGATGTGTGTTTTTTATATATAAAATAGTCATACCCAGACATAAAGAAAGATAAATGAGATATTTACAGCTGAATGGATGCACCAGGAGGATATACTCATAAGTGAAATAAAAAGGACACACGTGTAAATATCATATCATTTTTCTAGTATGAGAAAGTGAAAGTTCAAATGAGGTCCAAAATGTGTAATAGATAATGTGAAATAGGAAAAAATGTTCAAAGGAGAAAGGGAACAAGGGTGGATGGGCAGGGGAAAGCAAAGGAGGGAAAGAAAACAATTGATGGTAGAAAAGAAAAAATGGCAACAAACCTTATGTATATAGGGTGTTAGAAAGATGAAGGGAGGGTAGGGGAATGGGAAAAATAACCAAGATTTTTCATGCAGAGGTATAAATTCTCAATGATGAATGTGATCATAATGTATATCTAAAATGTACCAGGGGCCAGAGATTTAGCTCAGTGGTTCTAGTGCCTGCCTAGCAAGCATAAGATCCCCGGTTTGATCCCCGTAACCATATACCATAATGCCAGGTGTGGTGACTCATGCCCACCAGCAATAAGTACCACATACCACAGTGCCAGGCATGGTGGCTCATGCCTATAATCCCAGCACTCGGGAAGCAGAGACAGGAGGAGGGTTGCTGAGTTCCAGGCTTGCCTAGGCCACATAGTGAGCTCAGGGCCAACCTGAACTACAAAACAAGAGCCTGTCTCAAAAAAAAAAAGAAAAGGACTACCAATAAACTCAATAAAGAAAGAAAACTAATTGAGGTGGGGAAAAAAAATTCCTAAAGACTATTCAAATCATTTCAAAGGAATTCTGGAGTCAACAGTTCTTACCAATGATGGGCCTATTTTATTTAGCCAAGTAATTGCATCTTTCATGGATTAAAAAAAAAGTCAACACAGTTAAACTCATGTATTAATAGTAATGTTTTGAAAACCTGTGTACAGATTGCTTGTACTGAAATACATTCAGGAAAATAAACTATATAAATAATTAAAAGTCAATATATTCAAGAAATTGTTTTTTCATTAAAATGATTACTTGTTGGCATTGAGAGGGCTTTCCAGAAAAGAAATAGCCCCTGGAAATCACAAAAGGAAAAATGAATAAATGCAACTATAAATTTTAAACTTCTATAGCAAAATAAAGCCCACCAAAAATGCCAAACTATAACCAACTGGAGAGAAGTATTTGTAACACATATGTCAGAAAGTGAAGTGCTTTCTTTAACACACAAGGAGCTTAAACAATTTTTAAAATCAGCATAGAAAGCACTCAAATGGTTGGAGACGTGGAACAGTGATACCAGAAAAATAAGCACAAGGACATTTAGTGTAGCCTTGTTTCATACAGACAAATCCTGGAAATATGCGTTCATAAACAACTATAAAAATATAAAGGGGGACACACAGATCAAAATACACCTAAATGATATTCTACCACCATGTGTGGGCATTAAATTGTGATTCAAATACAATTCATTTTAAAAGGAAAACAATTTTGAAAAAATTACAAAATGAACAATGACAATATTTGATGATGATAAAAAATGAGTGCTACTTTTTAGGTCTAACTGTATTTATATTTCCTTGTTTTTTAGAGAGTCATGCTTCTACATGTACGGATATTACATGATGTTAGAGAGTTCCTTCAAAATCAGTAAGGGAGAGGAAGATGTAGATGTCAGATCCTAAAATTATTCAGTCTGCCTCACTGAACATTCAAAATATTAAAGTGCATGCTCTTAATAAAATGGAGATTTTGTTTGAGAGAGAGGGTCTCGCTTTGTAGTTCAGGCTAGTCCTGAGCTCACTATGTAACCCAGGCAAGCCTCGAACTCAGCAATCCGCCTGTCTCTGCCTCCCGAGTGCTGTGATTACAGGTGTGAGCCACCACACCTGGCACTGTGGTACGCGGTATTGATTGCTGGTGGGTGTGAGTCACCACGCCCAGCATTGTATATGGTTACCAGGGATCGAACTCAGGACCTTGCACTTGCAAGGCTTGCAAGGCAGGCACAGGAACCACTGAGCTAAATCTCTGGCCCAGAGATTTGTTCATTTTTAATGAAATAAAACCCAAAGAGGAGACAAAGCAGCCTGATTTAAATGTAAGAGTATATGCTATAGAGTCAACAGTGTAAATTTCAATTTTAGGGCCTTCTAAATTTTTCCCATGCCATAGGCATGAGTGCTTACAAGTAGACTCTCAGGTTTTCCATGGAGATCCCGGGGACTCGCCACGAGGAGCCACGGCCCCACAGCCCTCCCCCACGCAGGTCTGTGCAGAGGCCACCAGGCCACAGGCCCCGCCTGCCACCAGGGCAGTGAGCCGCCTGGCCGGGGGTCATTTAGCCCACCTCAGCCTCCCTGCAGCTGGCGCCAGCGGGCACCAGACTCAGCCTTCATGAGAAAGCCTCGCACCCAGCCACACCATACACCTGACCCCGAAATCATAAACGTTACGAGAGGTAAGGGTGCCTATTTTTTAAAACCTAGAGAGTTTGGGACAATTTGTCAGACGATAATAGATAACACACACATATAAAGATGTATGAACATTAAAATTCAGTGGAAAATATAAATTAAGCTATGAAACACTATCCTGGTTTGCATAATTCTCAGAAAAATGTTCCAAAATAAAGCTTAAAGGAGTCCTTTTACAAAATCAGTACTGGTCATACTTAATATATGAACCAAATAGCTCCAAAACCTTGTTTTCTTCAAATATGTTATTCACTTTTTTGAAAACAGAGCATAAAAGTAAATATTTGACCAAAGACTATCAAATGTAAAACATAAGATATAACATCGAATGTTATAAAGCCACAAACTGCTTTTTACTGCCTATATGCATATTTTTGGTCTGTGGTCAAGTTTTTTTTAATTTCTTGAGTGATCCCAGTATTTTTGTTGGCACCATCTGGCACCCCTACATCCAAGCATGCATTGGAAGCTCCAGGACAGCACTTTGCATGGAACTATGCAAATAAGGTCAGGGATAGTTAAAGCTATAAACTGTAATTGATGAAGACTTCAGTGAACAGAAGGTCTTCTATTTGGCAAGGACTGTGCTAGAAGCTTGTAACACACACTCAGTGAAATGTGTATTTTAAGGCCACTTTAAAGAGTCTGAGGACGATTTTTCAACGCTTGAAGGACTGCAACAAATCATTGATCAATTAAAGAAAGATGGGCAGAGTACCAGAGAGGGATGACAACAGGCCAAGAAAACCTAAAATGATCAAAGTAGACAAAGGTCAGCCAAGAGCTGTAAGATTGCCTGCTGGGAGACATCGGAGGTCCAATCAACAGCATCTCGATGTCTGTTGTCTTTAGACTCTCATTATATTAACTGGAGTTAAACTCAACTCCCAAATTGCATTCTGTGGGGTGGGTCATATCAGTTCCAGAGTTCTGGTAATTACCTAAGTTATATTTGGGAAATATTCATAGATGAATATATAATAAGCCATGCTGCCATTAATGTTACCAACCCTTAGAATTTACAGAGAGAACTGTATGGTAGATGCCTTTACCCTAAACTTATTAATTCCTTCTCTAAGGATATACTTGGGGAAAATTCTTCCACATAGGCACAAGGATATGTATGGAATATTCTTTACTTTATTGGAAATATTATGGGGAAAATAAGCATGGTTTCTTCCACTGCTCTTCATTTTAGCATTTACCTACTTATTCCTGTTTTGCTTACTTTTCAAACTGTCTTTAGATTCAATTAGCCTAGAGGAAACATTCACTGGTCCTTTTATTGCTCTAGCCTTACTCTTTCATATTCACTTAAGAAACTTGACATTTTTACGAGATTAAGCCCTTCTATCCAAGAGCACAAATTGGTGTCTGACAGTTCATGTTTTCCGGGTTTGACTGTGTGTGTCTGTTTTTCAGAGTCTGCCCCTCTCACGCTCAGACCGTGGGTACAGGTGGGGCTGGGCCTGATCTGCTGAGGGGAAAAGCGGGCACGTGAACCAGCTGTCTACCCAAGCAGCAGGCTGGCCAGAGGACATACGTCCCATCTGGTCCGAGGAGCATCTGCACGAGAATGGAGTCTGGATCCACCGCGAAAGACACACACCGTTCCTACCAGTGTTGCTAAGGAGAAGGGATAAAGTTGCGGCACTTCAGGGAGACCTAACAGCCGTCCCCACTTGCTTTCACCTAAAGCAGCTCAAGTGACGGAGGCAGCCAGGGGCCTGACAACTATCTTCGCAAACCAGGACCCAACTTTTCCCCATCATCTCCCCACAATCCACTGTTTCACCATTCGGGGCTGAAATCTTATTACTCACATCTGAAGGGAAGCAAATGACTAATGCACATCGGTTATTGTTTTGGCATTTCAGCTCCAGCTTGATTCCGCTGTCATGGAATCATCTCTGTCTCCTGCTCTCTCACTTCCTCAGGATCAAAGTCTCTGGGTGAAAGACAAAGGGGAACCATTCAAGCCCTTTTCTCCTACAGGGAGCACCACTGAACAGTTCAGAAACATCGCTTTCTCCGGAAAGTCTGCTTCTGTAGCTGGATGACAGAGCTTTTGCTTTAGGGTGTCCAATCAAATGTACAGTAAGAGGAGCTTGGGAAGAAATAGCCTTTCCGAATCTGTTTCCACCCACCGGACGCCGTACCATATGTATAAGACTCTGTCATGTCCTTTTTTTTACAACCCCCCCAACACAAAGATCAGCCTCCTGGTTACTGCTTCACGAGGCAGAGACAGGCTTTGTAACTGACTTCTGCATGCAGAGGAGGACAGAAGCGTGAACCAGGAGCCACCACTTCTAGGCAGCTTCAATATGTGCAGCCAAAAGCTACAAGACGCCTGTAATGCACCTATCCGCATGCCACAGAGTCTGCTGCAGGACGCAGGCAGCCCTGCAGTACGCAAAGCCAGCAAACCTGCGCCCAGCACCCCAAGCGGGGGCCAGTCTCGCTGTTTCGGGGTGTGCAGGGCCTGCCGCACCCCCCCCCACGCGGCACACTTGTGTGCTCCAGATGAGGACGGCAGGAATGGTCACTATGTAAATGACTCTGCCTAGTCCTCCGACGTAATCTGAAAAAATAACTCTTCTTCTCCTGGAAACAAAAGCTGCTTTGTAAATGTATTGAAATGTTATCTTTAATACTGGGCCTTAATACTTGCTTTCAATGTTGTGTTACATATCCCACTGACAGCACCTCTATTGACAGTAGCTTTGTTTCTTTTCCTATATTCTAGAATAAACGTGATGCTTGCATGACACACACTCTCTAAGTGACGTGTCAGGGTCTCGCGGAAACTGTTAACCACTGTTAACTCCCTACCAGTTTCTTCTTTCATTATTAACTTTTTTATGATGTACCTAACTCCCTGAGTTCTGCACTAGAACTTGTTCCTTATCCTGTTTTCCCCCATTCATTTTTTTCTCTTTTTAACGCACCTCCTTTCATCTTTTTTCGGATCTCTAAAGGTCTTTACTCACCCCTGCATTAATTTTCTGTATGTATGAATCCATTTGTAAATATATATTGTTGATTGACTGAAATAAATCTGTTACAGGCACATTGGCCTAGCTCTTAAGGTTTGGGTATTGAAGAACTTGGAATTCTTTCCTAGATGGAAAAATAATGGATCAGACAAGCAAAGAGTCCATCTGCAGCATAAAATAAAGAAGAATTGCATGAGAAATAACTCATACTACAGGAATAAAAGGTCAAGATGTACATTTTATTTATAAAGGTGGGAGCAAGAGGTCCCAGGCAAAGGATTATAATGAAAGAGTGAGAAATGCCAACAGAACCAGAAGCACGTGGGAGCAGGACGTTGGCTCTGAAGCTGCCAGTGCCAAGCCATAAGGAAATGGAGCCTTGGGGTCCCACAGCTCTTAATAACGCCAGGGGACACTCTTAGGAAAGCACAGAGGTCAGCAGAGCCGTCAACCAGCAAACCTGACCATGACAGACATGCTCATCATCTTACCATCACTATGACAAACTCTCCAACATGATTCATTATAGAGAGAAAATATTTATTTCCGCTCACAACTTTGGAGGGTCCCACCCATGACCGACTGGCCTTGTTGCTTGGGCCTGTGGCAGGGCAGCACAGCATGGCGGATGGCCATGCGTGGTGGAGTAAAACCTGACGAAAATGTCTAAAGGGGAAGAGGACGTGGGGAGGGGCACCGGGGGAACAGAATGAAGAGAAAGGAAAGAAACAAAGCTTCTGTATGTGGGGAAGGGGAGCTTATGGGAATGGGAGAAAATAAGAACCAAGATATAACATGTACAGGTGCAAATGTGATCATAAATTCCACCTAAAATGTATCAATAAACTCAATAAAATTTTTAAAAAAAAACACCTCTTGCCTCATGGACAGAAAGCCAAAAGAGATAAAGAAAGGGCCCAAGATCTCAAAACTCTCCTTCAGGTGTCTAAGGACCTCCACCAAGTTCCACCCTGGCGAGGCCATACTGTCCGCCCATAGGGCCACCTTGGGGATCAAGCCTTTAACACACAGATCTCTGGGAGAAAGTCAAGATCCAAACTGTAGTGACAGGTGGACATCAGCGCCCTCTGGAGACTTGGCCATCCTCAGCTCTAAGCAGTAACAGGAACTATCATCCTATCAAGAAACAAGAAAAAAATTCCCACCTAGTGGTTGTCAGGGGAAGACAAAAAAGACCAGACTGTGCCTTTCTTACTAATCATTTGTATTCCAGGGTCTTCCACAGGACCTGGCACATAGTAGGTATACGTTAAATATTTATGGAGTTAAAGAGAAGTTGCCTGCATTACATTTTGACTATAGGAATCAACGCCAAAGGTTGCTTTGAAAAATGCATGAAGGGAATATCTGTGAACACTTATAACTCTAATCAAGGTGACTGAGAGCAGTTTGCAGAAGGCAGAACTGGCATTTGATTGCAAGTAGAATCCTAATCAAGTGCATCAGACTCATGTTTGGAAGAATAGAAGATGATCAGCCACAGAAGCAGCAGCAGAAAAAAAAAAAACAGATCCCAGAGGAGGAAAAATGTTGACAAATAATTATGCAAGTGTTGCCTAGAGGAAAAGAAATTCTGATTAAACACTAAGACTTTGAATTTCTTGACAACACCATCTCTAGAGTGCTTCCATCTGTCTTAGCTGGGAGGCACTTACTGAATGGACCATTCCGAGTGCTTGGATTCTTTGCTTGTCAAATTTCTGCCAATCCAAGCATTCTTATCTCTTGATGATTGCATTTCAATCTAAAATTTGACAAATCAGCCTGTAGGAAACAAGCTTCTGAGAGCTTGGGAACATCAGGCCACCCAAAAGAATACCTTTAAGTTAGTGGGCTGGAAAAACACGATTTCTGAACTCTGAGGCTGAGGACTGTGACTCGGGAATGTCAACACGTGAATGCTGCACATTATAGAAAGTAATCAGTGAAGCAAATTTTCTGCCTTGACCTCTTCCTTTGCCTATGTCATCTGCCTCTCAAGAGCAAGAGGATAAAAATCACTCCCATTGCTCAACAAGCAACGGTTTCTGATGAACACGAGAAACTCCTGAGTAGCTAGAAATAAATGTGTAAAGAGTTTCTGAATTCTGGATCTTTCTAAAGAGGAAATGCAGGGAGCAGGGGAAGCGAACGTAACTAGAACGTTTTTCAGTTAAGTTCTAGTCTCCTGTGAGTCCAACAGCACAAGGCACAGTAACTAATAAAGAGGCAGAAATGAGACTTGGAAGAAAAGCTGACCTTGGAGCTGACCCATGCTACTCTGGGCAGCAAAGATGGCAGACCCGAGCTTGCCACGCCTTTTATTCAGTACATCCGGAGAAAGCAATGTGACAGGTCACTCAGTAGGCAGAAGTTACTGTACATCAGGAGTAACAAATGTAACAGGTCACTGAGAGACCAGCGAGTTCATACATCAGAATAACAAAGGAAAAGGTCTCAGTATATTTCTGCCCTGGAGCATCATGGCACCTGGGACCACTGGGGTCTTTATTATTCCCAGAGGCAAAGATAAACAAAGAGTCAAGTCCTCAGGTGCATGTATGCCACAGCTGGTCTTCAGGCAGGAAAGCTCAGCCCAGGCATAGTCCCAATTGTCCAATTAATTTTCCCATATAGGATTGCTCCCGAGAAGGAAATAGAAGCAGAAAAAAATCATTCATTTTTTAAACTGTTGCCATGATGCTCTATTCTGTTAGTGTCTATGGGAAGCACTATTTAGTAACACTCGTCACGTACTACTTCTTTCTGTACATTTCACCAAGTCACCAGCTGTCTCCAAATTATCAAATTCATATTGTTCATGATTACCTTGGTGCCTCCGAAGCATTTGCCTTCATATCACCAGCTCTTTGTGGAAACTCTTCTCACTGACACGACACACTCTCTACCTCTCTCCCTGTGTCTCCAGTGGCCCCTTCTCTGGTTCCGATCTCTCATCCTGTTGGCTCTGTGGAGTCTCCGTGTTCAAGTGTTTCATCTTGTTCTTTTTTCCCAGAAAGTCTCAACTCATTCTGACTATTCCAAACACACCCAGTGTTTTTGTTTGTTTGTTTGCCTGTTTGTTTCGAGACCAGTTCTTACTTTTTAGTTCAGGCTGCCCCTGAGCTCACTATGTAGCCCCGGCAAGCCTCGAACTCAGCAATCCTCCTGCCTCTGCCCCCCTGAATGCCAGGAATACAAGCATGAGCCCCAAACCCAACATTGTGGTGTGTGGTACTAATTGCTGGTGGGGGTGAGTCACCACCCCCGGTATTAATGCATGTGGTTACCAGGGGTCAAACCAGGGTCCTTGCACTCACTAAGCAGATGCTGGAACCACTGAGCTAAATCTCCAGCCCACACCTAGTGTTTTCTTATTGTGCGGTTCCTGGTCCGTCACCTATGTGTGGCTCAGTCCCAGGTCTGACTAACGTCCTGAGCTTGAGGTCCCTGCACGTGACAAACTACTGGCTGTCTCTGTGCCCATGCCTTACCACTGCCTCCAGCAAGACAAGGGAAACACTTGTACTTTGTGTTCCAACGATGGGACGCAGAAATAAAAGTAGCCCAGATACAGATGGAAATTATTGTCTTAACCTTGGATACAGAGTGAATTTAAAGATTATAGCATGTTTTAATTTCTCTCCTTGCTCCATCTTCTTCCACGGGTGGCATTAGTTTTCACATGATCTTCCTGTGTGTGCCTCAGTCTGTCAATGCTACCTTAATGAAATATTTTAGACTGAGGAATTTATAAGTAATCTATCACAGTTGTGGAAATTCCAAGGCCAAGTTATTAGCAGGTTTGAAATTTTACTTTTTGAATCCAAGGTGGCACCACTTGCCACACACTCACCTGGTGGAAGGAGAAGAAAAGAAAAGCTACTTTTCTTGAGCCCTTTTATAAGAGCCTTTATCCCGTTACTAAAAGTAGAGCTCTCATGACCTAACTGCCTTCTAGAAGCCTCATACGACTATCGCATTATTTAATTCAGTTTCAACGGGAACTCCGGACAGACACAAATATTTAAACTATAGCACGTGGTAGCAAAATAGTCACAGCAGTCTCAAGACTCAAACACTTAAATGACAAAGGAAGGAGACTTCTCTTCCACAGTCATTGAACAGAAGGAAAGGGTCTTACTCTGACTCACTGGAGTCAGCACCTATGTCTGCCATACGGTCACGGCGGTCAAAGAAATGCTTTGAACTATCAGTCTGGTGCACAGTCATCAGCTGGTTCCTGAATCAGTTACTGTAGCAAACAACACCTAAATTGATGCAATTACCGTGATTAGATTAGCCCAGACAACACCTTGCTCCGGTCTATGCCTGCAGGGATGTGTCTGCCACATAGTGAGAGGAGAAGAAAATGGATAATGCAAAAGCTACTAGGACTTTGAACTGTGTTTCGTCTATTTAGAACCCAGTGAAAAGGAAACACACCGTATAGCCAAGTCTCTCCGACAACCAGGAGTTCACTCCTATTGTATTTTAACTAGTTTGAATGGTGTAGCCCAAAAGTGCATCCTCTGTTTTTCTGACAGAAATGTACCAAATGAAATTTAATCATTTAATGGCAATTTAAGGTCTTCGCAATGCAAATGTATTATTGTGCCAGTTGCAATACAGGGACTGATCCCAAGAGTTATCAACCTGTGCTTGTTGTCCCATCAAATGACTGCAAAGCAGGTACACTTTAACAAGTTGTACCTACTTTACATGACAGTTCTTTCTCTTCTCTTCCTCTAAATTGCTATTTCTAATCTACACCGGAATTGGGAACCAGATAATGAAAGCTTTAAAACTGTACACAATTTAAAACTAAAAATGAAATTGCCTAGAAGGAAAGATGTCAAAACGCAAACCCATAGCTGCCTCTGAGTAGAGACATTAACTGGTTTTTGCTGCCTCAGTATTTTTCTATTATAATTAAAGGGAATTTTATAACACACATACAGATCTGCAGGAGCTAACAAAGCCAGCAGGATTTACGTGAAGCCGTAAGTTCTCCAAGTAGAAAAAGGTCCTGGGAATTAATCCTTAGAATCTGTAGCAGCTCCCCCAGCCAGATGGAGGCCTTATCGCCGGACTCCTGGCTGCCGGTCTTCGTGACTTAGGGAGTGTCCACGCTTGCAAAGAGTTCGGAGAAAAGTCAGAACTTGTCAGGAGAAAGGTCAGCTTCCTCTCTACCCTGAGATCGTTCTGGGAACATCAACCGGTAGGTCACCATCAGGCCAGGACTTGACATCACCAGCAAGAAAATCCAGTCTTGCCTCTGGCCTGGGGCTTGGACAGAAGGAAGATGACTCACTGCTGTGGAAATTCAGAAGCAGGCCCTTAATGGCTCACAGTGAAAGGGAACGTGTTATTCAGAAGGAATTCCTCTTCCCCCACAGAAACTACATGGAGCACTACCACTGTACCGAAAAGGTGATTTGGCGGTGACACAACTAAAACCAGCGGTGAGGTCCTGGGTCACCGTGACCCAGCAGGGCCACCGGGCAACACGCAGACCCGAGGCTCTGCCCTTCCCAGTGGCATCTCGGGAGGACAACAAACCTTTTCGCCTTTGTTTCATTACTGAACAGCCCCTTCTCTAGGAGACGGTCCTGCTTTGGATATGTTAATACTGTATCACAGGCAGTGGGGGGAGGTTATGGCAAGTTTTCATATTTCTCTTTATGTCTCTGGGAGAGTAATTTTCAAGTTTCAGGAATCATTTGCAGTTAACTCCCATTTTATATACAGCATTCAATTCCTTTTTTTGTTTGTTTTTGTTTTTGTTTTTGAGACAGGGTCCGGCTTTATAATTCAGACTGGCCCTGAGCTCACTGTGTAGCCAGGCAAGCCTGGAACTCAGCAATCCTCCTGCCTCTGCCTCCCGAGTCCTGGGATGACAGGCGTGAGCCACCAAGCCTGGCTGCATTCAATTCGTAAGAGTGGCGGAGGCCAAACAGAAAAGGGCTCAAGCAAGTTTAAAACTAAACTCATCATTGGTGCCACAGTTTCTCCGCCCAGAAAGAACTGTTCCTCAAACTGCCTTTTGCAAAACTCGCTGTAACTTTTAACTTTTGGTTTCCTTGTTATGCTTTGGTTTTACTTTCCATGGTGCTTCAACGGGAAGCCTCTCTTTCAGACTTTGTGTCCTCACTATGGACCGAGGTAAAAGTCAAATGCAAAAGATGCTTCTCTTTTATAATGCTATGTTTTATAATTCTTCCCAAGACAAACACTTCTTAGAAATTGATAACAGATATGACATACCCACTTGCATTTCAAGGGATCACTCCGCTTTTTCTTCTCCTGCATTTATTTTCACAGATGTATGCATTTATGAGCAGCAACTGGTTAAAGGCAGCCTCGGCTGCAGTTAGGCTTTTGTTGCAAACCTCAATCTGTCCAGGGTAGATTAACTCAGTGATAACATCACAACAGCACAGCATAGCTCATCGTATAACCCACACTGGATCGACCATCTTCCAACAACACTCTGGAACACAAGTGTTTCTAGCACTTAGCCTGATAGAAATGCACTTATTCCTCACGCAGAGGAGACCTTTAGGAAAACAAGTTTGGGCCAATTTGACTACCTTTTCAGGAAGAACCCAATCCAGAGGGATCTGAGCCATAAAGGGAATATACTAACTCATGCGACTCAGACGCCCACACAAGTCTGTCTGTGCACTGCTCCAACACGGTCCTGAGAAGGGCATTTCTCCACGCTCTGTCCTCCCACAAACGGGGTAAGCAGCTTCAGGCTCAGCCACTGCAGCCAAGGACCAATGCCACTTTCCCATTGGCTGGGAAACATCATAGGATGCATTCCCATTGGTCCAGCTCAAATTTTGACTTCCCCATTATAGAGCCAATCCCTGTGCAGAGAGGAGGAGTGTGATGTTTCTCCGTTATCAAGGACTGTCTCACACATTTCTGCTCAATCCAGAGAGTTGGATCACTGTCTTTAAATTACATGAAGAAGGGAGAAAGGAAAAAGGAAGGTGAAATTATTGGAAGGAGAGAGAATGGTTGCAAAACCAAAAGATGAACATCAGGGTCACTGTCTTGCATCTTACTGTAAACTGGAATATGCTCACAATCAGTCCCACAACTTTATATCCCAAATTCAGGATGAACTTTGGCAATATACATCAGTATATTTAACATACACACACTACACCCAGCAGTTCAATTTCTAGGACTAACAATAGCAATAGCTGTAACAATAAGTGCTTTGCCATCTGGCCTAAGCAATTTACAGATGTTATTTCATTTGATACAGAATAAATCTAGTAAGCAAGTGATACTATTTCCACTTTTGAGCTCAAGAAATTGAGCTTGGAGAGGTTAAGTTATTTATACAAGGTTGCATAGCTTGTAAGAAGTGAAGCTAGAATTTAGCCTCCAGAGTTACTTCTGTCAGGAGCCTCAGTGACAATAGTCTCCAGGATTTATTTTTTTTAATTCTACAGACAGGAAAAGATGCAAATTCCAGGATGTTATTTATAAGTATTTGCCCCCGCCTCGTGTGAAATAAAGTGTCAATAAATTATGTCAACCTACATATGTCCCCTCATTATCAGTAAATACACACTAAGTTCCTACTTTAGGCGATGATAAAAAATTAATGACTTTTTTTTGTAAGTCTGTCAAATTACACGTTTGTTCAAACAAGCTGCCCAAGCTACAGAAGCGTGCACAGCCCAGGTTAATCAAACAAAATAAGGGCCTTGTGCATGGCTTCAAATTTTTCGTGATGTCAGTTCATCGTTTAGGGAAAAACTGAATACCTAATTTATACATGCACTCAGACTAAATCTTTATACATATTACCTGTCTACTGTCAGGCCAAAGGGAGCTGGAAGTTAAATTATTTAACCTTGACAATGCTCAATTCTGAAATATTCTATTAAGTGAGACAGTGCCAACCCAGGAGCCCAGGGAGCTGATGGTTTTACCCACTGCACTTAACAATGAGAAGTGTCTCTAAAGTGTCAGAAATCTGGACACCGCCATAGGCCCCAACCCAGGGCTGCGGGGGCAGGAGCTAGAGCTGGGGGGTGGGAAAGGCCAAGCGTGTCTGTCACAACTCATTACGCTTCCTTCACTTCAAAGCTGGACATTCACATAAACGGGGTCAAGTCCTTACTGGACCTGGGGTCGTACTGTTTTTCTCTTCTCCTTCTCCTTTTTTAACCTCTTGTTACACATAGGAAGATCACTTAGTTTCTAATTAGGCTTTTCCATCATGCCTCCGTCTCTCATTATCTGCAGGAATGTACCCTCAGCAAATACAGCCCAAAACACTTCTGAGAAACGCACAGAGGAAAAGCTCCTTTGCACAAGAGTAATGATTTAGTCCTGTGCACTTCTAATTTACATAATCTCCTTCCTTCTCCCCCTTCATAATGGTCTTTGATGTTTTTTCCTCCAAATGACATGGGTTGGAAGCAGGAATTAAGCAAGCATCAAAGTTCTGGCTCTTGTGTTCTTAGCTATTACATTAATCTTTAAGATTTTCTCTCCCGTTTATTAAAAATCGGTGACTCATCCAACTTTACACATAAATCCATATCAAAGTTAATTAAAATCTCACTATTCTGTTTGTCTTTTCTTTATTAATTCCTGGAAGCTCGAAGCAACGCTCCATGTGTGTTTGTGGAAGAAAGAAAAGGAGAAGTCAGTAGACGTGACCTGCCAGTCACCAGCCAGCAGCATTTCCGATGTGCACACACCTGCGCGGCCCGAGGGAGGACCGGACCCGAGGCAGCCCCGTGCATGGGCAGGCGGGCCTCCCGGGAACTGAGGTCACCCCTGACCCTGCCGGAAGGAGGAGGCTGGGGGTAAGAAGCCAACCCTGGAGAACGGAGCCCCGTTTGATGACTTTCCTTCCCTCTTCCAGCATCGAGAGAAGCTACCAATTATTCTTATGAATTGACTTTCCTCCCCTCCTGAAAACTTTATGGTTTAAAGGTCATACAGCTTTGCAAAATTTCTACTGGAGGGCCGGAGGGTTAGCTCAGTGGTTGCTCACCTGCCTCGCAAGAGCAAGGACCTGAGTTTGATCCCCGGTTTGTGGTGGCTCACGCCTGTCATCCCAGCACTCAGGAGGCAGAGACAGGAGGATTGCTGAGTTTGCGGCGGCTTGCCTGGGCACCATAGTGAGCTCAGGCCCAGCCTGAACTACAAAGCGAGACCCTGTCTCCAAAAAGCAAAAACAAAAACAAAAAAAAAAAAAAAAAACTTCTACTGGAAACAGAAACAAAGAAGTGCCCGGAGGAGGGTGGATACAAAGTGGAAACTCTCACAGCAGGACATTTTTACATTTGATTTTCTCAAAGTGTACCTGGACACACAGTGCCTCGAAAGCCCAAGCGAGGCACAGCAGACTAGATCTAACACACTTATTAGTGAGCTACTGACAGCCAGAGCGCCAGCACCCACGATTTTATTGCCTATTGATTTTGTTTTAGGAGGTTTGTGTGGAAATCACATAAAGCCAACTTAGAAAACTAATTTTCCTCCCAAACTGCTCTTGAAAAGTGCTAGGGAATCGCCCAATGTATTTCCTTATTTTCAAACATTAGTTGCATGA
>PVIC010001472.1:0-40828 GCA_004025085.1 Thryonomys swinderianus | reverse complement strand
GAAGTCCCTCTCTGCCTGCTCCAGCCCGCCGTGAGTTCCGGCTCCCCAGCCGGACACATTCACGGTGCACGCAGTCGGTAACCGGCTCCTGCCAGATTCTGAGCAGTCCTACGTTGTTAGATAACCGTACAGCTTCGGTTTCACTGGGGCAGATAACATGTCAGTTCACACTTTTAAAAAATGAAAATAGGGGGCCGGAGGGTTGGCTCAGTGGTTCCGGCGCCTGCCTCGCAAGCGCAAGGTCCTGAGTTCGATCCCCGGTAACCACATAGAATGCTGGGCGTGAAGACACGTCCACCAACAATCAACACCGCATACCACAATGCTGGACGTGGTGGCTCACGCCTGTCATCCCAGCACTCGGCAGGCAGAGACAGGAGGATTGCTGAGTTCGCAGTGGCTTGCCTGGGCTCCATAGTGAGCTCAGGGCCAGCCTGAACTACAATGTGAAACCCTGTCTCAAAAAGCAAAAAAAAAAAAGAAAGAAAATGAGCAGGAGAGAGTGTAAGGACCCGCTGTGCCACTCCTCCACCTCCGACGGTTCTCCCCGCTTGACCACAGCCTCTCTCACCTCCAGCGCTTCTGATTCCTCCGCTCCAGAGTAGTCCCCGCCCCCACCCGGACCGGAAGCGGCACGCAGTGAACACTTCGCTGGGAAATTGTTACGCTTTGTCGGTAGAGGGCACCAGAGAGACTCTGCAGCCAGAGGGATTTCTAATTCTGCTGGGTTCCGGCTTCTTGCGCCCCAGTGCCAAGCAAATACCAGTTATGGCCCAGGAGCTTTCTGCACACCCACGAAGCTGGTCCGCGGCGGGTCCTGGAAGCTCAGCCAGCTTCCCAGTGAGCCTCGCAGGCGCCCGGCTGGTCACCACCCACGGACCTCGCCGTCGGGGGTCATCCTGAGCTCGTGCGTGCTCTCCGCCCAGCGCGGGAACGCCTGGCCCGGGTCCTCCCTCACTTGGGTGTCCAGTCTCGGTCCTAGAGGAGGCGGCGGCTCCGTCTACCTCCCGTTCCCTGTTCCCATCGCTGAGCAGCACTGCTTTAAGTATTGTGTGGCTCCTGTCTGTTGACTGGACCCCAGCCAGTACAGAGGAGTTGGTTTTTAGCATTCTGTGCGATTCCTTTTCTTTCCCCTTTCCTAGCATATCAGTTAATTAAATTTACTTACTTTCAGGCAGTGCTTGCCGTAGTTTGTAATACACATTCACAACTAATCCAAATCTGCTTTTAAACAACACTGTTCTTCTCGATAGCTAATGTAAGTACCTTATAACGAAGTAGTACTGATCCCTTAACCTTATGCCATTGCTATAATTCATTTTACTTGCAAATAAGCTTGCATATAACAGGAATCACTTGATTGTGTGTTTGATTATGCATGTGTTGTATATAATTACCTAATACCAACATTGCACATATGTATCAAAATATATCATATATATTACATATAGTTTATGTAATTGAATACCTTATTGTTATTTGTATTTTATGTTTGTGCTTGTTTGGATTTTTGAGACAGTGTCTTGCTTTGTAGTTCAGGCTGGCCCTGAGCTCACTAGGTAGCCCAGGCAAGCCTCAAACTCAGCAATCCTCCTGTCTCTGCCTCCTGAATGCTGGGATTACAGGCGTGAGCCACCACACCGGGCACTGTGGTATGTGCCATTGATTGCTGGTGGACGTGAGTCACCATGCCCAGCATTGTATGTGGTTACCAGGGACCGAACTCAGGACCTTGAGCTTGTGAGGCAGGCACCGGAACCACTGAGCTAAATCTCCAGCCCTTTACGTTTATTTTTTGTGCTAATGGGGATCGAACTTAGGACCTTCACATTAACCTTTATCTCCAGCCCTTTCTGTACTTATGTTAAGACAGTCTTGCTAAGTCCCTAAGTTACCCGGCCTCACCTAGAACTTCCAAACAGTCCTGCCCCAGCCTTCCAGAGTCCTGAGATTACAGGTGTGTTTTTGTTTGGTTTTGTTTTTTGAGACAGGGACTTGCTACGTAGACTTCAGGACGGCCTCACACTCACTACGTATCCCAGGTTGACTTCCTGCCTCAGCTTCTCAAGGGGTAGAGTGACAGACATATGCCACCATGCCGGCTAGCTGTATCTATTTAGAATAAATTTATCCCTTATAAGAACTGAGAAAAATACAATTTGAAATTTGAACTGTTTTTCTTTCTCATTCTTTTAGGTACATACAAGTTTCTGATCTAGATCAATTTCTTGATGAACTGCACCCAGTGAAAATCTACTGGCACTAAATCCCGTAAGTTCTGCTTATCCAGGAAAGTATTCATCTCTCCCTCACTTTCGATCTATCCTTTTTTGGGTCCAGCTCTAGGTGGGTGGTGGGCTTTGCCCTCAGCACATGGCTGCCAAGGAGCGAGATTCAGTTCTTCCCCGCGTTCCTCTGCAGGTAAGCCCGTCTTCTCTGGCTTCTCCCGGGACGTCTCTCATCTCTCATTTCCGGTTGTGTGAATGCGCCGTGCCTCGGTGCAGTCTTCTCGACTCTTACCCTGGCGTGTGCTTCCTGAGCTTCCTGGGCCTGCGGTTGGGGGGGTCTGACATTAATTCAAGGAAAGGTTCACTTGTCGTTTTAAACATTTCTTTTCTTTCTGAGCTTTCTTCCTATGCTCCTGTTCTTTGTTTTTATAGTTGTCTCCACAGTTCTTGGATATTATGTTCTGCGATTTTTTTTTTCTGCCAGTCTTTTTCCCCTAAACATTTCAGTTCTGAAAATGTCTAAGATCTTTTCTTCAGCCCAGTATAGTCTCCTAATGAGCCCATCAAAGGCCTCCCTCATCTCTGCCGCACCGGTTGTGATCGCTGGCCTTCCTTTGCTAAGAATTTCCCTCTCTCTGTTTACCCTGCCCCTTGTCCTTGCATGGCCTGCAGAGCCTGGCATCCCTGCCACTTCTGAGCTCGGTTCTGATGTTCTCTCTGCCTCTTCTGCTGCGGCTTCACCTTTGTGTGCCTGCAGCCTTTGCACGCTAACCAGAAATGATGGACTACACCCAGAATCCTGCTACCGTCTCTGTCTTCCAGTCAGTCTTTGCACAACCCGACTCTGCTTTGTGATCACTGGGGGAGGCGGGAGCTGAATGGTAAATTAGATGCATTGATCACGGAGTTTCTCATCTATTTGTCCCAAATAACTTGAGAAGATATCAGCAGTCATTTGCTAGATTCATTACTTTATCAGAGGTAGAGAAATGGTGAAATGATAATGACCTCTTTTGTCCACTGGAACTCTTCATAAAAGAGAAATTTTCTACAACCAGGACTACATTATCCTGAGGGACTGTTGTTATAGAAAAGGCAGTGTAAGTGCCCCATTATTCCTTTTATTTACCCGTTTTCAGAACAATGGCTTTCCTAATAGCCTAAAAAGTTTGTGTTGTGTGTATAATTTTTAAATTCACTTTTGTTTTGCCTGTGTCAGGGATCAAACTCAGGACTTCGTGACTGCAAGGCAGGCTTGGCACCACTGAACTGAATCACTGGTTAAATTCACATATTTTAACCACGAGATGATCCTAGTATTCTGTAACAGCCCTCAGATCCAGCAGGACAGTCCCAGCCCACACTGTCCATTTCTTGCCATTGGTCCAAGCAGCTTTTCTTCCTTGCAATGGGAAACAAAACTCAGAAACTGTAACACGGGTTCTAGAGGCTCAGTGCTGCTCTTTGCCAGACTAGAATGTGGGATTGGAAAAAGAAAATGTGTCATGATTTGTCATGATTTCATTATGACGTTTCCCGTTCCCCATATTTGTAATTCTAATTTATAACTTCAGCATCTTGGTATTTTGCTCCTTGGTTCCTAATGTTATTAATAAAATTGTGTGTTTTATTTGACCCATAAAATATGCATAATAGATTCAGAATTATAGCATTATTAACAGTATTAATATTCCTTCTCAATGTATACTTAAGGCATTCCTACTAAGAATGCATAGACAAATGACTGTGTTTTTAAAATACCTAATTCTTCTCTGAGTGGCTAAGACACCAGCATGCTTAATTTAATTTTACTTTTTCTTTAGGTATATAGATTTTTCATCTTGATGACGTGTGTGTATAAATCATTTACGTAGTTCTGAAGCTATATCTAGTTTCTATGCATCTTCCCCTTTTCCCTATAAGAAATCATTATTATTCACTTACAAAATAAAATCAAAATACATAGCGTCCTCCCTTTATAAACAGCAGCGCACCGTCTGTGCTGGCCCTCACGTGCTCTTCTCACCTGACGACACATCCCGAAGACCAAGCCCTTCGTGAAGCCTGCGGGTGTTTTCCAGCCACGCTGCAGCGAGTCCCTGTTGTGCCGCACGCTCCGCGCTGTATTCACCCCCTGCGCGGTGGGCGCGTGCACCATTTCCGGGCCTCAGCAGGGCCGCAGGGAGCGCGTCTTTTCCGTTTGCGCCATCGCCCCTTTCTTAGTTTATCAGACAGCTTGTGCTGTGTTAAGCGCCCTGCCCCGGGCTCGGGGGCGGAAAGCCGCTGTCGTTCGCTCTAAATTCCGTAGCTCAGCCATCTGGGCAGGACCGTGCCTCTCGCCGGACTGGCTGAAGCCGGTCAGCAGGCCAGCTGGGCCCGGGCGGTGCCGATGAGTCAGCCCTGTGCCGGCAGAGCGGTGGGCTGTCCGCCCAGGTCCTCGCGGGGTCGCAGGAAGCGGGCTGGTGCTCCTGCACAGCCTCATCCCACTCTCGGGACCCCGAGCACAGAGACAGACAGACAGAAACAGAGAGAGGCAGAGACAGACACAGACAGAGATGGGGGAGGGGCACGCAATGGACAAGCACATTTCAGTCCTCTGCGGGCATCAGGTATGCCAAGATCCTTCGGCCCAAGCAGGTCATACAGCGAAGTCTGTGCAGCGGGAAGGGAGCTAGCCCGGCTGACAAGCAGGAAGAGGGTTCCTGTCAGCCGCCCGCAAGCAGCTGCCGAGAAAGACAGGCCCACGGGTGGGCTGCTGGGTCACAGAACACACTCAGATGTATGTGTCTGACACATATGTGAACGGGAAACGCAGAGCTCAGAGCAGAACGGGGGTGTGTGTGTGTGTGTGTGTGTGTGTGTGTGTGCACATGTGTGCACATGCCGGGAAAGCTCGAGTCTGGTGCTTTAGTCTGTCTCATTCAGGGAGGTTTCCCTGCAGACCGAAAGGGGAGGCGTCTCTGCGTAGTAAGCGCTGCAGACATCCGAGGTGTGCCGACCCCAAAGCCCAGCATAGGACGACACAATCCCACAAAAGCAGAGAGCATTTCTAGTCCGCTTACACTTTAAGAAAATCAGTTTGAGAATTAAAATCCAAAGAGCTGAACATCTGAAAACAGGTTCTGGTGCACACCCGCCTGCGCCCACCCCACCCTAGGAGCGCCTCTCCTGACTGCCTCGGCTCCAGCTCCCAGGGCTGCCGGGCAGAGCGTGGGTGGTGCCCGGGGAACAACGAGCCGACCCCAGGGCCAGGCCTGGACCTCGCCCTGCTCGCTGTCTTCCACCCAGCACGTCAGGGCCGCGGTGTAAGTGCCGACGGGGAGGACACAGCTGTAGCCGGCCGAAGGGGACGGCCCCAGCCGCCAGGCCTCGGGCTCGCCCCGAGCAGACGCGGGAGGGCCCTGCCAGGCCGCTTCGCCAGGGTGACACAGGAGTCGCAGAACTTAAACCCAGAGACGCTGTTGGCACCTGTGAAACTCTCCCTTTAATCTAAACATGATTCATAAACTATCCCAAGTGAGAGCTACTTGGGCCATGTGTCTTCTGAAGCCTTTCTGAGGAAATTTTCTCCAGGGTCCTCGAGGGGGTTCAAGTCTCACAGGCCAACTTGGGCACTCGTTAAAATTCACCAGTGAAAACCTAGGTGAAGTTCTTTGAAAATTTTAACATTAAGAGGGGAAATACTGGATTTTAATGAATGCCAAAATTAGTGAATACACTAATGTATACTTGAACTGTATTGAAAATGGCTGAAGGGGTGTTTGATAACCACTTAGACATCAATGGCAAAATGGCGGTGAGCAGACATGTTCGCAGTAACCTACTCATAAAATGTTGACAAAAGCCACCAAATGCTTTGGAGACAGGGTCTCGCTTTGCAGTTCAAGCTGGCCCTGAGCTCACTATGGAGCCCAGGCAAGCCTGGAACTCAGCAATCCTCCTGCCTCTGCCTCCCAAATGCTGAGATCATAGGCGTGAGCCACCACACCCAGCATTTTGGTACGAGGTACTAATTGCTGGTGGGTATGAGTCACCAGTTTTTGTTACATGTGGTTACCGGGGATTGAACTCGGGACCTTGTGCTTGCTAGGCAGGTGGTGGAAACACTGAGCTAAATCTCCGGCCCACCAAATGCTTTTTATCAGAAGCAAATTACTCTGTCCTGCAGCACGCAGTGTTACAGCTTCTATCTAGATGCCCGCTCAGAAAACTTCACTGACCCATAGGTGGTGCTTTTAGGAAGTGACTGGCTCCCCAGAGTGTTCACTGATTGGCTCGGCGGGGCTCTGGGTGAGAGTGACTTACTGAATGGGGAAGAGTCACTCCGTGTGGGAGGCACCAGCCAACAGGCTCACAGCCAGACAGACCCAGCTAAGAACTGAAACCCCTACAAACCGAGCCGAACTAAACCTTCCCTCCTGTAGCTTGTGGGTGCCAGGCATTCTGTTGCAGCAATGAGAAAATAAGAAACACTGCACCCCTGAAGGCTGCCTCTGAGAATAAAGAACTCCCTCTGGTGCCCTCTGCCTTCCCTGAGCCAGACCTCCTCTCTGGCACACACCTCGGCCCTTTTCCCCAGGCTTTCACAATCAAGTCCCCACCCACCGGGCAAAGGTGAATGTGAAGACAGCACAGGTGGTCAGCTGACTGGCAGAGCTTTGCAGTGGGGATTCAAATCCAACTGCTGCCACTTACTGCTTTTTATGCCCAGAGGAAGAGTAAAACCTGGACTGTTCGAAGGAATTTTAATAATTCATATAAACTGCTCAGTATCCCAGATTTCAAAGCTAAAATGTTCTAAATCTTCAATTCTAAAATGACAAACTCCTTTCAAATGGCACGGAGAAATGATCAGTGCTTATCTCCATTTATCCTCAAGAAAAGGTTCGGGATTGGTTGGACCTTAGATAAGGAGCTGCTTGGCTCACACTGGCTCGCATTAGCCCCCTAACCCGGAAGTCCTTCACTCCTTCCCCTTGCTCTGTGAGGCTCATGCAACTAGTCATAGCAGATCCAGGGCCCAACCCACAGCTCCAAACCCTATTTCACTAAAGCACAGTCTGACATTTAAAATAGGCTATGTTCTGCAAAGCTCACATGTCTACAAGAATAGCAGCAGTCATTTGGCCAGATTTTATAGAATTTAGAGGGTAAGGAGTAAAACGTGTTAAGGGCAGCTCCAATCTTCAATTGTTTTCACCAAAAGAAAGGTATCAAGAATTTATATCTCCACCAGTAATACCAACCAATAGAATACAAAACTTAACTTTTCCCATATTTTCTATAGCTTCGTGGTAGTTCCGCATTTAATCTGATTAACTGGAGAAAGTCACTTTTTAATGTCCTGCTGCTCACTCACAAACTGGATTTAAATAGCTACCCCTTGATCTTCTCTTTCGTTGTTTATGCCACCTAAAATTATCCAATAGAACGGAACCTTTTCCTACACTACAGGCAATGCAGCCAACACCCAGTAGATGGCACTGGTGCTGACTTCCCTAGCTTCACTCTGGTCCAGTCAGCTTCCTACCAGGGCTATACTGGAAACTGAAGACCAGCACCATATGGCAATCAAATCATGCCTTGCACACTTTGTAGAAAACATAGACAGCTTTCTCTCTGTACAGAACAGGGGTGAGATCTGTAAGGAGGATGAAGACTGTGCTCAGGGTGTGCTCAGGAATATTTACCCTGCCTCCAGCACTAATTAATACTACACCATTGGGCCGGCCTTCCTTCTCATAGCAGGGAATTGAGGGAAAGATAGCAGACGTCCTACAAAGACATACTTGCTGAGACACGTAACAAAAGCTGTTTGAGATCTGATAAACAGGTTAGAGTGAAGAGTTTACCTTTACCTTTGTATAGGATCACTTGAGACCACATGACTCTGTACTAGTGACCTAGCCTTGGCATTTATATAACTTGAATAATTCTATTTGAACCAAATCCAGAATCTACAGCCTAGATTAGCTAGATGTCTAGATTAGCTCTTGCTGTCAATACTGTGCATTACTACGTACAGCACAATTGTCCCTGTACACCCAAGTTTAGTAGTCTGGCTTCTTGTAGGGAAAAAGAAACAGAAAAAACTTGAAAGTTACCTAACTAGCTGAAACAGGGATCTTAGAGGCAGAGAGCGAAGACCTTCATGAAGTTTCAAGTGTAGTTCTCCCAGACTACACGTCAGGACTAGCAAGGTTTAAGGAGCAACTCTCACCAGCTTTGCAAGGAATCTCATACAGGTGGCTTACAAACTACAGGTGTTGGGCCAGAGGATTAGCTCAGTGGTTCCGGTGCCTGCCTTGCAAGCACAAGGTCCTGAGTTCAATCCCTGGAAACCACATACAATGCTGGGCATGGAGACTCACGCCCACCAACAATCAATACCACATACCACAGTGCCGGGTGTGGTGGCTCACGCCTGTCATCCCAGCACTCGGGAGGCAGAGGCAGGAGGATTGCTGAGTTCACAGCTTGCCTAGGCTACAGTGAGCTCAGAGCTAGCCCGAACTACAAAGCGAGACCCTGTCTCAAAAAAAAAAAAAAAACTACAGGTGTTTTTCCGGCATGTACTCAACATCATTCTACACAGTTTGGGACAAAGAAATCAAATTGTGTCCAGATGCATTTTGAGTAAAATATGTAAAACATTATCTAAATTTCCAGTTGGAAATGGTAAGAACAGGCTTTGTCTAATCTTTAGTTGGGATCAGATGTTACCAAAAGACAATGTGGTGTATCAGTGGATTCTCAAAGGACTGAGGTTCTAGTATTGTTCAACAGTTCACCCTACTCTCGAGTTCGTTGTGTTCTAGAAGCTTAAAGAACTGTAATAAAATTGTGTTATCTACTTACTCTGTTAAAAGGCTTAAATGAAGTCTCTTAATCGCTGAAGTGGTAAACTCTAATATGTTTGGGTTAGATGTGGAAAAATGTTCAATTATTCAGCTTCCTTGGAGACTGGAGAAGATCACAAGCTCTAGCCCAGCCTGGGCAACTTAGTGAGACTCCATGGTATGTAGCTCAGTTTAACCCTGGGCTAAAACCCCAGTATCACCCAAAAAAAGGCTAACTTAATGGCTTGTCAGTTGGACTTTCCTCTAGTGTACATCTTAGCCTGTGGTCTGCACCTTGAGAATTATCAATACACTCTGGGAGCTCAGAGCCCAGAGAAATTTGGGTACAGTATTTGACTCCGAACTCTGATATACATAAATAAAGCAAACTTTAAGGCACCTACAGAATTTAAATATACGGCGCCTAGAAAGTAAAATGTTTTTCCAGCTTCTCAGAGTGTAACACCACTAATGACAGCTCTGCTTTCCAAAGGTCACGATTATGTTTCCTCAGCAGCGTAGCTGAACTGTTACGTCTTCGTGAAACCCTGGCTGCTTATCACCCAAACACACAATGGGCTGCACCCCCCACCGCAGACTCCCCACCACCGCCTCTAACATCCTCACACTGCCCACGATAGTGACTAAGCATCGCTTCCTGCTGGGAATGTTAACTCCTACCCAACAGATGAGAAAGAAACTAGATGAAAGGGAAAAATCCTCATGGGGAAAGGAGACCGGAGCAGGCACTAGGTCGCGAAGTGCTCGGCTGACATCCCCACCTTTTCCTCTCCACAGCACTTGGAATGAACACACCAGAGAAGGGCTCAGCTCAAAACGGCTTGGAGCAAACAGCCATGGTGGTAATGGCACCAGGCAGGGGAAGTCATTTCAGGAACGAAGGTGAACAGTACCTGTAAGATCCTTATAGAAAGATCCTTCAACGAAAGGTAAACTAGCAAGTCCAGTGTAATTTCCAGTGTATATCTCCTGAGAAAACTTTTAAGGCTACTGAACACATCTCTACACTTCCAAAGTCTTGACAGAAAAATGACAATCTACTAAGCCCACATCTGCTTGCTCCAGAATCATTAACTCTGGCTCTGCTCAACCAAAAAAGCTTTCTTTTAAAATGACGGGGGATACAAAATGAGAAGCGTCAAAATGACACATATTTGGAATATGCTCGAATTAAACTATCTTCCAATGTAAAACAGAGTTGGACTCTAGAGAAAAACAAAAGGACAGGAGGCCCTGAATGTCTGAACATCTAGGGGAGAGCGGCTCACGGTGCCACCTGGCACAACGGGTCTCAACATTCCTCAATGCAGCAGCTCAGCCCCGGACCTGCCCAGACACAAGCCAAGCTGGCCACAAGGCAGGCTGGGAAGCACTTCAGCACCGGGCCCAAGCCTCGCAGGGTGCATTTCTACACTAAATGTTGTTTGTTTCTCTGTGCGTTTACGTTTATTTCAAAGTCGCCAGCTGAAAGCGCCGGGAAGGAGGAAGGCGGAAACTTTCTTCCTCTTAACTTCTCGATGAGTGCTGTCCAAAGCAGGCGGGTAAGGCAAGCGTTATGAACTGTAATTCACTTGGCTTTGGTTATGGACGCTTCCCTTAAGAAAAAAGAAACTTGTTAATAATAAGACCACAAAACAAGGTTAAATTATTAAGTGTCAATCACAAAAGGAGAGAGTTTATCTCAGTACGTTAATTGATGACGATCCTTCTGCACGTAACTTTTTTTCTTGCTCTCAGATGGATGATTAGGTGACATGACCACTGAATTTCCAGAAATCATTCTGAGTACCTACTCGTCAGAAGTCCTACCCAGCTCCGGTAAGCAGTCTTCTTACTTCTTTTCCTGGCTGTAGAACCTAAGGCTTGGAAAAAGTTCCAAGCCTAGTAACTTTCAGGTATCAAGTTAGACGAAAACATCGTCAGGAGTGTAAGCACACCAGTCAACATGCGGAGTGTCTCAGCATTCCCCAACTGCGAGGTTCTTCTGAGTCACCTTCAATAGCGTTCTCCCACGAAGGACCTAACCATGGCAGTGCTCCTACCTCTGACTTTAACAACTAGATACAAATTTGTAGTTTTTTATTCAAAACACACGAAATCTTAAAAATATCTATTTCAATCCTTAGACATCTTTTGAGATACTCTGAAGTGTAACAAAGCCAAATTAACTGTAATCATTAATATATGAATAAACAAATTTCTTCCCTTTATATAAAAGCCTTAGGACCACAGAACACACATAAACCCCTCAAGGCTGCTCAATACTGTCTTCCCTGAACTCCCCACACAGTGTCTAATACATAGTGTGCACCACACTATCCGCAAGGTACATGCAATTAGTGCCCCCCCGAAAACAAAAAAATCTGGCAAACTTTATATCCAATGCTATGGAAATTCAAACTAGAGCTACTTAAATCACGTTATGACCTGAGAGAGAAGAACAGTAACAAAAGCAGGGCTAAGTCTCTGGCAGGCTGAGGCTGGCACAGCAGCCAGTGAAGACTATCGGGCTCTCCACTTTAAGGCATTGAAAGAGCAAAACTTGGGTAGATCTGTGAACATGAATGCAAGTTTTATTCAAGAGATATTTAAAAAGAGGTAAATTCTAACAAAGTTTGTGGGTTACCCACCCTACAGTAAAAAGTAGAAATGGGTACCATGTATGACACATAAATAAATTCCAACTTAACATTTCTGAATAAAGCTGTAATCATTTCTTTTGAGAGTCATTTAACTTTTGCTAATAAGGCTATCAAATTATGCTCAGAAACTGACAGCACACACAGGTCCCTCTTAAATAAAGCAGGTGCCAAGGATTTTCACTGCAGACTGAGTACCTGTAAGTACTTTGTAAAGAGACTGAATATTAATTAGTACATGAATTCAATTTGAATCATCTTCCCTATGTTTATCACAGTCTTTTTAAATTAGATCAGTGTTCACTGTGACTTTATCATATTCTCAAATTATTCTCTAACATGATAGTATAGAAAACCTTCAAGACCTCCATTTGTAATTTACCTCTGAGGTCATCTAAAATGGTAATAACGTTAAAATAACTGTAGTTTTCTTCTAAAAATGATTTGTTACAGTACAGGTCACATTCTACTCCATAATTCTGATAAAGAATCTGTTACTTGGTCATAAAATGAGAACTCGGGATGACTCAGTCCTTGGAAAATCTCGATGGCAGTCACTCACTGAAGTCAGTCACACCTTGAGTCAAAAACACTCAGAAATTGCTACTAGCATTGGTTAAGTTTCTGGATTTTAGTTTTTGCTTCTATTTTTGGTGATTATTGCTTTAGGTGGTAATAGCGGGATTTAAGACAGAAGAATATCTCCAGTAAGTCTAATGTCAAATATTACAAAATTTATACAGAAGACAGACTCATAGAGGCTATAAAGCTGACGTCTTACGTAATTCACCCTTGAAATGGGTGCAGGATTGTTACAGGAGATGCAATAACATTTTGCACAAAAAATAAATGCCCCTACTTTTCAGAGTGTTCCCATTCTTGACTAGGAGACTGAGCAGCTTTACATTCTTGCTTTAAAAACCAACCACTCTTGAACAAAAATGTAAAAGGAAACCAATAAAGAACATACTTTTCACAGTTAACAATAAATAAAAGTGCAGTAAGTGTTCAAGTAGGGTGTGCAGTTTAGAAACTACACGTGATTATTTGGCATAGGTCATCTCTTAAGGGCTCTCCGAGGGTCCCTGCCACTACTTATGGCGGTCGTGACTGTCTGCTGACTAGCAGCTGCTGGGGGTGCTGGGCTGATAGGTCCCCGCCCATTGCTTCGACCAGCATACGGAACCTGGTGTCTCCGTGATTCGGGGCCAGTCTGGACAGCACTGCCTGCAAGAGAACGAAGACATGGTCACCGTTGTGAGCAGTGGTCCCTGGTAAGCCACAGAACTGCACCAACTAAGCTCCTGCGTGTTACCGTACTTGGGAATATTAGGAAAAACACATTTTTATACCAAGAGGAACATCGGATGTGGACTCGAGGTGTTTACAAGCGTGTTGCTACTACAAATATACTGAGTTGATGCTGTATTAGTATGGAAGACAATCCCAACTTAGGCAAAAAACTGGCAGCAGAGCAGGGGAAAAACAGACACACCCGGCCATTAAGGTTTGAGACAAAACAGCAAAACATGGTTATCTACTGCGTTAGGTTCAGATAGCATCACTACTTCCAAACACAGTATAAACCTCACCCTTTCTAGGCAGAGCAGTTTCCCACAATGTGGTATCGGCCGTGCCGAAACATGCCATCCGGCCACCTAAAACACAGCCTCCCTCTTCATGAAGTCTTTTCCTCTGTCATTAATAAAGGCTTCAAAAGTCCTTCAGCAGGGCAGAAGGACCACTAAAATACCTTTTAGGGAATAAAGCCTTATCTTGCAAAGACACAGCCGATAACACATGCAAATTAAGGTATTAATTTACTGTTACTCTCCAGATGTATTACTCTGAGGATAGGCTTTCAGCATACCACACCAACCTGTATTATCTACTGTAAATAATCACTAGATCATAGAAATTTTTTTTTTTTTTTTTTCTTTTTGAGACAGGGTCTTGCTTTGTACTTCAGGCTGGCACTGAGCTCACTATGGTGCCCAGGTAAGCCGCCGCGAACTCAGCAATCCTCCTGTCTCTGCCTCCCGAGTGCTGGGATTACAGGCTTACAGGCGTGAGCCACCACATCTGGCATTGTGGTATGTGGTGTTGATTGTTGGTGGGCGTATCTCCACACCCAGCATTATATGTGTTTACCGGGGATCGAACTCAGGACCTTGCGCTTGCGAGGCAGACGCCGGAACCACTGAGCTAACCCTCCGGCCCTAGATCATAGAAATTTTATAGAGCCAAGAACAGTACTTCATCTCTTCACAGGTACCACCCTTGTTATTAGTCAATGTTCCCTAATGAATTCACAGTAATTGGTCCAAATATTACAGAAATGTGCTCAATATCAGTAAATTGGCTTGTAGGCTTCCCTGTTCTAAAATCAGTTTATCCGCGGACTTGCTAGTTCATCTTTATTACTGCTTTATGCCTACAATCACTTTCTTTTCTTCAATTTTTTTTGAGATGCAGTCTTACTGTGTGGCTCAGTGGCCTCACACTCAGTGGCTTAAGCGACAGTCCCACCTCAGGTTCTGGAGCAGCTGGGACTGCAGACGTGCACAATAACCAGTTTCCTCTAGCACTCTCCTAACTCCTTCGTTTCTACACTTCCATTCCACAAATATGCAAAAATAAAATCTTACCCACTGGTCCAAAGGTACCTGTACCAGTATTATTATTCATGGAATTCGTCTTCTGTTCATTATGAGCCTAAAAAAAAGTTTAAGTTCACCAGTTGAAGCTTTTTACTGCTACAAAATTTATATCATACAACTATTGTCTTTTTTTAACATGAAGGGTTTTTAAATTTTGTTTTTAACAGATTTTTTGTAACGATCTATCCAAGTCTGTCCACCTGCTAAAGAGTGGGGGCGCCCCCCAGCCCACCACAGGATCTGTTAGAGCCTCTACTCTGACTCGAGTCTTTAGGACGCAAAGAGCTGTACGTCACAGCCTGGATTTAACTGGAGTATATCGCACACTATCGGCAGACTCACAAACACACGTAATAATTCAAGATTCACTTTATAATTGCCTTCATTACCCTCCAGACATTACAGGTTTAGCCCGACCAAAGACTGTAACAGAAAGTCTATTTAGCCCAATCCTAGAAATATACTGCACATGTGGATTCGTTACCCCTTTGTTCGGCTGCCCGCGATAGTCTGGGTTGGGCTCACTGAAATTTGGCACTTCCGAATACACCATACAAAACCTGAAAGAAAATGAAGGGCAAGTTCAGTGACTTCTGAAATCAATCAACCTTTCTATACATAACATCCCTGCCTTTCAAGAATAATCCAGGTATCAAGCAAATTAACACTTGCTAACTAGTGTTATCATTTAAAACAAACATTTCCCAAATGATTCCATCCATAAAAACAGCCAATATTCTACTGCAACACATAAAATCCTCTATCTGGTAGTTAAATTCTTTTCTAGTACTGCAATATAAATCAAGTCAAAGACCAAGGACAGAGCAACACATCTTTGGTTTTCCACACAGGCTGACGCTAGGGAACCACACTTAAGTTCCAGATGGATGTGTCTCCAGCCGTGTGATGGACGTGCACCGACCACTCACACACTCATCCCGTCCCTCTGGACCAATCACTGTGGATCTGCAAAGATAATCATCCAAGGTTAAACGTGGGTCCCGGTGACAAAGGCAGACCACTGGCTGGCTATCCAGCTACCCACTTGTCCTGGAGGTTCTTACAAAGGCTGATGACTGGACCTGGACCAAAATTACGGGTAAGCCCTTCCTTAGGTCCCACCGTTCCAACTAGTAAGAAACTAGGGTCACTTCTGGAAGATAATTAACTGACCCTGACAAAGAGCAGTCATTAGGAATTGAGTGACCTCCACTGCTTAAGCCCCACTGCACACAAGGTCAAGCCAGGCTCAGTAATAACAACCTAAGACGCTTTCAGCATATACCTCTAAGAACATTACTCTAAGGAAAATCTGCAATTTCTCTTCTAATGAAAACAAAGTGATAGATCAGTTCCTAAACTTTAAAAACTCGCAAAAATGCGGGCCAGAAATTTAGCTCAGTGGTTCCGGCACCTGCCTCGCAAGCGCAAGGTCCTGAGTTCAATCCCTGATAACCACATACAATGCTGGGTGTGGTGACTCACACCCACCAGCAATCAATACCACATACCACAGTGCCTGGCATGGTGGCTCACGCCTGTAATCCCAGCACTGGGGGGGGGAGGGGCAGACGCAGGAGGACTGCTGAGTTCTAGGCGTGCCTGGGCTACATAGTGAGCTCAGGGCCAGCCCGAACTACAAAGCAAGACCCTGTCTCGAAGAAAAAAAAAAAAAAATCCTGCAAAAATAACTAAAACACACTTTGTTAAGCTTATTCTCTCGTATGAGTTTCTCTCCCACCACCCAGGTGCCATTTGTAGCATCTCTCTCCAAACATCCTCCAGGCATTCACCAATGGTCTGGCTCACTGCTAAGGCCCTATTTACAAGGGCTACCCGGAAGTCTAGGCTACACGGAGGCAGTTACCTTTACACCCCTAGAGAGGATGGCTCCTCCAGGCCAGGGTGGAGATCTTAGCAGGGCAGCAGTGTACAGAAGCTCGCATTGTGGCTGCCTGCACCGTACCTAGACTGAATAAACAGCGGACTTCAGTGCTCATGGCTCCAAGTCCTCAGCAGAGAGTACAAATTCACCCATGCACGGCGAAAAAGAAAATGTGATTCTATGGCCTGAAGCTTTGCCTAGTCTCTATTCTGGTGAACCACTAGAAGGGAGCATTTACTTCAAATGACACCTCAAACATGCACATCCCTGAAGCCTGCAGAAACAGCCCCCTGGGCTGTCAACTGCTGCTCCTCACTGCTCTCTGCCGGGAAAACAGACATTCTAAACACAGGAAATGGTACTTACAGCTGCTAAACTAGTACCTTCTTAGAGAACAAAGCTGCTGAACAGTTTATCATCAAAAAAGCCAAGGAAGCAGTTTATAGATTGTACCTACCAGTACTGTGCCTTCATGGCCACACACCCCACTGCATGGAGTGCACTTTAATACTTACTCGCCAATTTTCTGAAGTTCACCGCCCCTCCCAGTATAAAGCGTCAGGCATCCTTTCCACATGGACGCATACCTAGAGAGAAGACGGGCGTGAGTTTCCTGGACGTGAGTCAATCTCCACACACTGTCGTTTTTGAGTTGGAAGTCAAGCTGTGTGTTTCCCATGGTAAATGAAATACAACAGAGTTTTGATTAACTTGCTACTAAGAAAATTCAAGTGCCAAATCATGGTATCAATAAACTAGAACCCTAAAAGATAAATCTTTTCATACGCAGGTGATGACATCTTCAATTAACAAAAGAAGAGCTTTAAACTGCAGAAATTAGAAGTCGTTACTTTTCAGCCACAAGATATACAACATCAACACCTTAGTATTTACTTTGGCACTCTGACGTGGCCTAGACAGTACCAATGTAACAGTTTTCCTTCTGCCTCTGTAAGCCACAGGTTTCCCACACTTCTAAACGTTGACAAATTTAATCAAACTACTAAAAAAAGCTGGAGCCACAAACCTTTCACCTGCCTGCCCTTCCAACTCTGCACTTTTTAATACCATGCTGAACAACTGTTCACTCTGAAAGTCAACATTATAAAATCAGTCCAAAGTTGGTTTTCAGTTTTTCTGTACCTGCCGTGGAATTTGATGACTTTTAAGATGACATGGCCTAATGACAATCAAACACAGCATGAGCTCACCTTTTAGTACAGGTTCATAAGAGCTCACTTCTTTTACATTTTATGGGTTTTGTTTTTTTTTAGTAAGGGTTATTAAAGACTCCACTCACTATTCTGAAGTTATACTAATAGTTACTTAGGAGGCAAGTTCATTAACATTTCACCTTACTATAGTAAATATTAATGCATACTTAGAGAAAAAAAACAATTATAGCTTAAACGTTTAACTTTTACTGTTTAAGAAATGGGAATACTAAGATCAGCTTTGCAGGGGCCACCTATCCATAATCTAAAATGTTAGGTGTGCCTGTTTTCCAAAGCCACTTTTCTTGGATTTAGCCAGAATTTAAGGCCTAACAGGTCACATTCCAGGCAGTGTTACCTGAAGACACGCTTACTCCCACTTTACAGAACTAGCTGCTAAAATGCAGACATATATTTACTTTCCAGAGCTACAGTGAAGAAGTAATAGAGCTTCTCCAGTTTTGAATTTTTTTAAAACTGTGATCTTTGCTAACTGTGCTCTTTACTGCAGTTACTGAGTTTAGTTTTTTGACAACTTCTCTAACAGGAACACTAGATTATGAGATATTCAAAATGAGATCCTGTTTTCAGGGTGTAAAATACTTTTACCCACTAGATCACTGGACAAAAGATATTCTTGGAGCAAGAACACTTCAATCACCCTAGTCTTCTCCACACCCTCCCAGGTAGAGATTCTCTTTTGTGTAGTTAAACATGTGGAAGTTTAGAATACATGGTGTCATAATGAGTCAGTGTACGAAAATAAAATGTCTAAGCCCTGCCTGTCATTTCCTGCTTTGCTGAGTCTCTACCTCACTTCCTGCATGCTATAAGGCCTGTAAGACAGCATCAACCAGGTCTAGGCCCCTACAACAGGGCAGACCAGAGTGAATGAGATTCTTAGGCCAGCACCAACCCCCACCTACTCTTCCTCTAGTTACCATGGATAAAGTACGGCAATTCTGTTCATCATAAAAGCTTCCAGATTCCATTTTCAAGATCCTTTCTTGACCCTCTGTCTTCCTACAGTTCAGTAAATCTTTAAAAGCAGTCTATCAAACCAAAGTGCTCTGCCAATTAAATCTTTTGGCTGGAAGTGCCCCTGATATCCTTCTGCTAATCATTTTCTGCATGTCATTGCATTATAGTGGTGTCATTGCATTATAGTGCGACAGAAAACAGGAAATCATTTTCAAGAATGAGCCTCCCAGCCAGGGATGATAACACAGGCCTGCAATCCCAACAGCACTTGGGACACTGAGGCAGGAGGATCATCAGAAGTTCAAGGCCTGCCTAAACTCGATGGTGAGTTCAAAACCAGCCTGAACTACAGAGACCTTGTCTAAAAAAAAAGCCCCCCCCCAACCCCCCAGTGCCAGACGGTGCTGGGCGTGGTGGCTCCCGCCTATAATCCCAGCACTCTGGAAGACAGGGACAGGAGGACTGCTGAGTTTGAGACTTGTCTGGTCTACATCATGTGCTCAGGACCAGCTGGAACTACAAAGTGAGACTATCTCACGAAAAAATAAGTTTCCCCAAAAGTCTTCACTTCTAGTACAAATTTGACTCAGAGAAAATGCCCAATTCTCTAAGTTTTCATTTATATACACGACATCTAAATAATGCCAATAGAAATAAAATACTGTAGGCTCTCCTGTCATTGAAAAGAAGATGGAAAAGAACTGAATATCCTGAATTATGACTCATTAAGAGAAACTATGGACTCTATCAATCTGCTACAGACTCGACTCCCAGAACAGTAGTTAAAAACACAGCTAACCTGCCAATTGTAGGGCGGGGGTGGATTTGGTGCCTGAAACCAAGTGTACCTGCCCCAGTGTGTAGCACCCCAACACTGCCACAGAACTCAGAAGTCAGAACTTCAGAACCTGGGCGGCCCCAGCCAAGTCCTGGAACTTAGAACTTGGCACTAAGGGGTACGGGGTCCTGCCAGGCCCAATGCTGCACGCCGGCAGCCCTCCCCGTCGTGGGCACACCTACCCTCGGGTCAACCGAATAATATCCCCGGGTTGTATGAGACCTCCGAGCTCATCCCACACAGAAATAGTGATGCTGCCCGTTTTATCTGCCACTTTGCAGGATCTCACTTCATGGCCGTCTTTGGTTTTGGTCACGCGTCCTGCGAAGAGCGAAAAACCGAGAGGAGGGGTGTGTTAGCGGAGGAGGGCGTCCAGAGGCGCGCCCCACGCCTCCCGCAGCCGGAGGAGGACCGGCCGGGCCACGTGGGCGGGCTGGGGGAGGGGAGCCGCCCCGAGCCGGAGCGCCGGCCGGTGGGGCGGGCTGCGGACCCCACTTACCTATCTCCAGCACAATAAAGACGACATTTAAGTTTTTCTGTCCGGGCTTAATGTCTTTTATGAAAACAGGCAGGTCGCCGAGCCCGTTCATAGCGAGGCAGGTGCGGGGGACTGGGGCGGGGCCGAGGGCCGGGGCGGGGAAGGCCGAGGGGCTAGGAGGGCGTTACGGGGACCTGGAGCCGACCCTGGCGGCCCCGCGCCGCGGAAAAATGTCACTCCCCAAGAAAACACGAAGCGCTCGCCCAGCAACCCCGCTGCCCAGCGAGCACGGCGAGCGGATGAAGGGTCCAAAAAAAAAGGCTGAGAGCGGACACGTCCGTCCGGAGCCCCTTCACACACACACACGCGGGCGCACGCGCCCTGCCCGGGAGGCGCCGACCGTGACAGTCGCGCGGAGGGAAGACCGAGCCGCCGCGCACGGCGCGTCCCCAACACAGACTGGCGAACGCGCCCAGCGCCGGCGGGACCCGGTTGCCCGCCCCTTGTGACGTCAGCGGCGTCGGCACGCCCGCCCGGGAGGACTCGGGCAGCGCGGGGGCGGGACCGGCCACGGCGCCCGCGCGACCTCGCTGGCTCCTCCCCGGGCTGTCAGTGAGGGCTCCGCCCCCTCGGCTGGCCAATACGCTGTCGGCTGGGCTGTATGACGTTGTCCTGCCCGCCCCGCCCTGCGCGGCCGGCGTCCGCAATTCTCGGGAGGGACCCACTTCTTCCCTTTAGTGGGCAGCGTTCCCCGCCCTGCCCTTTAGCCTGCGGTCACGAGGGTCGGTTGATTTTGGGACTCTGGGCAGAAAGTGAGCGATCGGTAAGAACAGGAGAAGGGCAGCTGGTCCGCGATCGCAGGAGAACAGTCTGGGATCGATGGTGAACTAGTCCGGGCTGCGGGACTGGAATTTTCTTTTCCGGCCAGAAGGACTCTTAGAAATCTGTTCAGCTCCCCATTTTAGGCATTTTTAAATTGAGGTTCAGAAAGGTCGTTCGCCAAAGAGGGAACAGTCACTTGGGATCAGGCAGGACTTCAACCCTCCTCAACCACCCTTCGCTCGGTTATACTAAGCAGATAGACAGGAAGTTGGTTCACTTCCTTAACCCATTCCCCCGTGAGTCTTCTCTTAATTTGTGCCTCTTCGTATACAACCGAAAGGCATTATTCTTGCAACAGCGGCAAGAAACCCTGCGACAAGCTGAAGAAAAACAAAGTATGTGTACTTGGAGACAAACCTGGGCTTGAACTACTTAGGACAACTGGTTAACCTTCCTAACTATAATAGCCTGGAAAGTAAAACTAGGATCGCTGCTATATAGAAGATGAAACTGGATCATAATTGTCCCAGTAGTGTCTAGCAGATAATACTTACTAGTTCACCATCAATTTTCTATTTGAAAAGGAATAGTAGCCTAAACTGCGATTGTTGAATCTGCTCACCAACTCTATGTGGTGAGTGCCAATTTTAATCCCCATTTTATGGATGAGGAAATTCACCAGAGACTACATAGCTGGAGAGGGTCCAACTGAATTTTTGAATCTAGGCGATCTTTACCCCAGAGTAAGTAATTTTTAGATTTAAACTGCAGTGGTGGAATTTTTTAAGAGTCTAAAATAAACTTAAGAAATAAAATAGCACCAGGATATATAGTTGGGCTTTAAAGAATCCCCCAGTTGACTAGCTGGTCACAGAAACATTAAGAAGACTGTCAGAATTTGTATATCAGAAGCATGCAAATTTTCTCTGAAATATTTTTGGATAAACAACCACTTCCCAGATAACCTGCAAGCAAGCATCATAAATGTAGCATTGCCCTAGAAAATAGTTTTTTAAACAAGTACAACAGTATTAAGAAACAAGATATTCTTTAGGAAGCAGAAGTTTTCATTTCATAGACAAGTCCTGAGTGCCAAAGACCTTGATGTAATACCAGAATGTGGTGTAAAGTAATACTATGAGCTTGATTGCAACATCAAATGAAAACACAACACGCCATTAGGCAGGACTCCGGGCCAGCCTCAGGCTTCCAAACCAGGTAAGAGCTCTGGATTCTACCCTGGTTATCTGACAGTCTTTCCACCGCACTGTTCTCAGAGCTACATTTTTAAATGTAGATAAAACATTCTCATCTGGGTGTGGTGACACAGGCCTGTAATTCCAGCCCTGGGGAGGCAGAAGCAGAAGGATTGCCATGAGTTTGAGGGCAGCCTGAGCTACTCAGTGAGACCCTGTCTCAAAAATCAAACAAGCCAAAAAATTCTTACGGGAACAATACTTACATCAGATCTTTTTAAAGGTTTGATGTGCATTTTTAAAGATAAAGAATAGGTGATATAACCAGTTAAGAATGTTGAAGACGGGACCACCAGGGATTTAGCTCAGTGGTTCTGGCGTCTGCCTGGCAAGGGCAAGGTCCCCAACTCAATCCACAGTACCACATATCACAGTGCTGGGCATGGTGGCTCACGCCTATAATCACAGTACTTGGGAGACAGAGGCAGGAGGACTGCTGCTGTGAGTTTGAGGCTAGGAAGAATGTTGAACAGATTTGTGATCAAATTTGAGCAAAAAAAAAAAAAAAAAAAAAAGGTGTAGCGACTCTGAATTCTCATTTCGTCCAGAAAGAGGGTGAGGTGGTGCTGCTTAGACAGATGTACTGATAGTTAGAAAGAGGAACCAGAGCCTTCTGCAGAAGGAGAAGCCAGTGCGCAGCCTTACCCGACCCCTCCCCCAGGACTCAGCTGAAAATGTACTTCCTTCCCTCTTAACTCAGCAGTTCTCAGAAAGGAAGTGACAATCCTGTGCTTTCTCATTCACCGAAACTAAACGCCCTAAAAGATAGTGTAGGCCACACTGGAGCTCTTCAGCTCGGGTTAGATGGTCTCAGCTATCCCCAAGTCGCTCCCTCAAGGTGGTGGCTAGTAAAGGAGTATCCATGAGAACTACCGCTGTGCACAGAATTTTTCCTAATAGTAATCTTTCCTTCAGTGGAATAAAGGCTCCTCAGCCCACCGAGTTAGGACATAATGATGACATAACTGATTTGCCAGCCTTGTACACATAGGGTTATGTCATAGTCTTCTTCCAAAGCTGTGTGTTTTGGGGGCTTTCTTCATTTTTTTCAAACCAGAACAAACTTACACAAAGATTTCTACTTGGTGCACAGATTCTCAGCACTACAACTATACAACTATACGTTGGAGGGTTGCTTAGCAGGACCCAGCCCAGAAATACAGAAGGACATCACCAGAATCTTGTAGGGAGCCGGCCCGGGTTATCTGGGTCCTTTTATGGACCCAGCACCTGGCACCCATACTCTGGGGTTTTAAGGGTTTCTCACATAACCAAGTTCATTTTCACTTTGTTTGCACTGTCCATGTATTTAAGACTATTACTCCTACGAAACAGCTCACCATGAAGGTTTATCATAAAATTTAACAATAAAATAATTTATAAGAACCACAGTGTTCTCACATTACAGAGATAATCCACTTAATAGGAGGCATGATAATTTTAACAAAAGGTTTTAATCTCTTTAAAAAGATTTAGCCAAGCTGTTTAGTGGCACACATTTATAATCCCAGCATTCCAGAGGCTAATGCAGGAGAATTTCTGCAAGTTCAAGGCCAGCCAGGGCTGTACAGTGAGTTCAAGGCCAGACTGAACTACAAAAGAAGACCCTGTCTCATAAAAAAATATTTTAAAGTTCTAAAAAAAAGATTTAACCGAAAACAGCACAGCCAGTACAAATTGTGATTACGAAGCATTCAGGAATCTAATTAAGCATTTAGATAATTTTTGTCCTAGATGTAGGACACATAACTTGCTTTTTTAAAAAAGAAAATAAGTTTCTCATTAATGAGTTTCTTCTGCTATATGCCAGGCATTTTACACTTACAAGCCTTTCCCACTTAAAGTATGTGATGTGATTGTTCTCACTTTAGAGTACGTTATAGAGCTGGGATTTAAAACACATACACTGTTTTCTTTCTTTGATTATTAAAATGGATAATTAGAATTTTTAATATTTTGAAATTTACAGTGATAAGTGCAGTAACATCTGGGCACTAATGCCTAATTGGGGTTTTTTTTTGGTTTTTTTTTTTTTTTGCTTTTTGAGACAGGGTCTCGCTTTGTAGTTCAGGCTGGCCCTGAGCTCACTATGGTGCCCAGGCAAGCCGCCGCGAACTCAGCAATCCTCCTGTCTCTGCCTCCCGAGTTCTGGGATTACTGGCGTGAGCCACCACGTCCAGCACTGTGGTATGCGGTGTTGATTGTTGGTGGGCGTGTCTCCACGCCCAGCATTATATGTGGTTACCAGGGATCGAACTCAGGTACTTGCACTTGCGAGGCAGGCGCCAGAACCACTGAGCTAACCCTCCGGCCCTAATTGGGTTTTTCTGTTTTGTTTTGTGGTACTGGGGATCAAACTCACCTAATGTCTAATTGTGTGAGCCCTGAATCTGCTGGACAAGAATCACAGTAGTTTGTCTTGAAAAGACATAGATCCCTAAATGGGTGATTTAAAATCAACTACATTATCTTTTCAGATAGAATGAACAACTTTGGCTTCTATATTTGAAAACCTTTTTTTAAAGTGTATCATGTCCATGAATAGTTAGTTGCTTGGATGTATTGTTTATGAAAAAGCCAAAATACTATTGCCAAGCTGATAAAGCATTTCTTTATTGATGGAAGATTTATTTAATTGGAGAAATATTAACGTTTCTCATCCTTAAAGGGATATTGTAAGAAATGCTAGGACTGGGCTAGAGGGTTAGCTCAGTGGTTCTGGCGCCTGCCTCACAAGCGCAAGGTCCTGAGTTCGATCCCTGATGACCACATATAAAACTGGGCATGGAGACATGCCCACCAACAATCAACACCGCATACCACAATGCCGGACATGGTGGCTCACGCTGTAATCCCAGCACTCGGGAGGCAGAGACAGGAGGATTGCTGAGTTTGCAGCGGCTTGCCTGGGCACCATAGTGAGCTCAGGGCCAGCCTGAACTACAAAGCGAGACCCTGTCTCAAAAAGCAAAAAAAGAAATGCTAGGAGTCATGCATGTTAAAAGAGAGGATGTGAGGATACTGTAGGGTCAGAAGTCCTATAGAACTAGGGAATTGCCCTCTACTTAGAGCATCCAAGAGTTATGACTGTTTATTGGTATTCCCAGTGTCCTATGTAAACACGAATGAACAGAATACAACAGAAGAGAAGACAACGGGAAAAGCCCAGCTTACCCAGCTTTGGATCCCAGCTCTTTAACAGGCTCACAAGAAGTGTGTGAGAGGGCCGGAGATTTAGCTCAGTGGTTCCAGTGCCAGCCTTGCAAGTGCAACATCCTGACTTCGATCCCCAGTAACTACATACAATGCTGGGCATGGTGTCTTACGCCCACCAGCAATCAATACCATATACCACAGTGCCGGACATGGTGGCTCATGCCTGTAATCCCAGCACTCAGGAGGCAGAGACAGGAGGATTGCTGAGTTGGAGGCTTGCCTGAGCTACATAATGAGCTCAGGGCCAGCCTGAACTACAAAGCTAGACCCTGTCTCAAAAAAAAGTGTGTGAGAGTTCCTGACGTGTGCCTGGCACGAGCAGTAAGTCACCAGGAAGAAGCAGTAAATGTTCCCATACAGAGGCCTAATGGGCAACCCTTCTCATGTGAGTACAGTGTCCCACATGGAAGGTTGCTTATAGAGAATATGCTGGAATCCATCATTTTGTCTTTAAAAAAAATTAAAAATTAGAAAAACACAAACCAGGAGATTTAACAGAATTACCACCAATAGCCCTGCTGAACTAATGGGTAATCAAAGGCTGCTACCAACACCAAAGGGAGACAGCCGGCCATACCAGTCAAAGGCCTCGACAGTCTGTAAAGCTCTCCAGATAATAACAATGACTAGTCAACTCCAAGAACCGAAATTCCTATTAATATTCTGGAATAGTGCATAAACAGTATATAGATAGTGTAATGTATTAGTTGGAGAAACTCATAGACTTCTTTGGGATAAAATTACTGAGTATCAATTCCAGACTTCTGATAATGTGTACTATCAAATTAAGTTGGGAATATTTAGAGCACCATTTCCCCTTTGCACAGGCATTAAATAGGATTCATTAGTTTATTTAATACACTTCTCATGAGCAGAAAATAATCTGGCAGCTCTGAGATTAGAGCAGTAAAAAATCCCAAACCCCTTGACTTTGCAGAGCTTATGTTCTAAGGGTGCAGTCTAATGCACTCTGACGGTGTGCTAGATGTTGTAGTGTTATGGGGGGGCGGTGTCTAATAGGGAGGAGTACAGTTCCGCGGGGGGAGCTCAGACAGTGGTCAAGGGAGGCGACATCTGAATACAGATAAGAGGAGGGAACCAGGAAGCTGTCCCACCCAGGGAGAGCTACCAGAAGGACACGAGTGGGTCTGGCTTTTTTAGGAGCCACAAGAAGGCCGATGTGGCTGCAGCGGGGAAAGAGAAGAGAGTCTAGAAGCTGGTGGGCTTGGTGCAGTGTAATTAGCACGTGGGTCCATGTGGAAGACAGAACCACAGGGACCACTGTCTGGCCGAGTGACTGGAGTAGAGGACGACTGCAGCGTGGCTTCCAAAGTCTTGGTCTGGACAGTAAGAAAGACGATGTCATTGACTGAAATGGGAGAGGTGGAAAGATAGGGACAATTTTAGCCACCAAGAAACAAGCTGGAAAAAACATAGGAGACTAGTGTGCTGGATGAAGAGTGAGAAATATTTCTGGAAAGAAGGGGTCGCCATTGTGTCTAATACTGCTGACAGCCCTGGTGAGCCATCACTGAGGCTCAGCCATGGGGATTAGCAGAAATGAAGGCTGGTGGTGACCTTGACAAGAGCACCTGTGACAAAGGTGGTGGAGGATGAAAGCTGAAACAGACTGAGTTGGAGAGCGAGCGGGACCGGGACCGCCGAGCAGGCCCAGAGAGCTCCTTCCGGAAGGCTTGCTACAAAGGGCAGCAGAGAAACAGGGCGCCGACTTGAGGCAGATGTGAAAAATAACAACTGTAGGCTGAAGAGCGTGACTAGCTAGGAGTGGGGGTCAGATCGCCAAAGACACATCCTTGTTCTTGAGTAGGGAGAGGGACAGAGACAGGTGGCTCTTCTGATTTGGTGGTGGCGGTATGTGATGGTGCTCTTCTGACTGCTGCTGTTCCCACTTCAGTAAGCAAGAAAATGAGTTTTCAGTTTGAATGGGGAGGAGGTGCTAGGAGTTTGAAGGGTGAGAGCGGGTATGAGGTCGTAGATGTGGACTGAGGAGAGCACATGAACAAAGGAAACACATTTCGACCTTAGAAGTGGACTAAAGTCCCACTGGCGGCACTTAGCGGCCCTTGTAATTAAGCCAGTGCATGTGATTTTGCATCTTTCCTCGGATCCCTTCATCTGTGAGGGCTTAGGACAGACAGACTGAGAGTTAGGTGTAACCCGTACGGAATTCTTGATAAATGATGATAACCCAATTTTTTGCACTGTATGTTGAACAGATTTTTCTCAGATTATAGTTTTCCCTTTTATCTGTGTTTTAGAAACTTTATATTTTTAAATGATCAAATCCATTATTTTTCCTATTTCATTCCATTGCTTTTTTTGCTTGAAGTAGTCCATCATAAAGGGATAATATAATCTTTCTTCTAAATCATCTCCAAGTTCCTATGGTTGAATTTTTAGATCATTATATATGCTGTGATACAAATCCCTAATCAAATGTCCATCAAAAAGTTATTTTCCCAGTGTTGTTTTTTTTAAATTCTACCTCTGATTTGAAGTTTATTTAACATCTTATTATCCTTTTCTATTTAAAATCTAGCTCCATATTATTCATTTCCAGTCTACTGATTTCTTCATCTACTCTCAGGATATACTATGCTTTAATGATTTTTTATTTATATTTATAATTCTTCAGCATCTAATAAGGCCAGTCTTCATCCCAATTGTATAAACCTTCTTTAATCATTTCCTTTCTTACCAGATTTTTTTTTTCCTAAAACAAAAGTCTCTCAGGAGACAAAAAAGGGAAGTAAGATAGATAGAGTGGAAAGTCCTGACAGCAGCCCAAGCCCATTGGTTGAACAGCCAAACCATAAAGGATGTCCTGCCCTCTAAGTAGGACAGAGAAACCAGGCAAGAGCAGTGACAGGTACCTGGCTTCTCCTTTAGGGGAATCCCACATTTAGGTAGGAAAATATTACACAGATGTCTTTCTCTGCTGACCTACCAGCTCAGCTCTCCTGGGTAGGTGAGAGGAAGAGGAGGGCCATGGAAACTTTAAAGGGGAAGTTGGAAAGCAAACATTGTGAAAATAAGAAAGAGATGACTCCTGTTCATTGGGGTAAAGGTGGAGCAGCCCAGGAAACGGCCGCACAAAGCACACATCCATAATACAGAGGCTTAAAAAGGAAAGAAGCTACTTTCTTCCTGGTACAGTCCCAAGATGAGCAGTGCAGGTTTTGGGGGTCCTCTACTCCGTGCACTCACTCAGGGACCCAGATTGCTTCCATTTTCCACTTCATCCTTCTTTGACCCTGTGGCCAAAGGTGAGTCATCCACATTCGGTGTCCTGACCCCTAGAAAGAGTGGGACTTTGAGGCAAGTGACTTATGTCATATGGATGTTAGGAGGACACACTGCAGGTTCCATCACAACATCTTTATTCAAATTTCTGATGCTTCTAAAGGTAATCTTACATTTTGTAAAAGCAAACTATTTAGAAAGGTATACATCTTCTATCATCTTACCCCTCATGATAATGGTTCCTGACAATAAGAAGGGATGGAAATTTCTTAAATGAACGAGTCAGCAGATATTCATTCCTTCCTGAGGAAGTTGGACCCTGAGAGTCTAGACAACCTTTGTATAGTCATAAAACTAGTTAATGAGAGGAGGGTCACAACCTATTTGTACTCATTTCTGATCCAATATTTCTTCCAATATTTTTTTTTTTTTAAAGACAGGGTCTCGCTTTATAGTTCAGGCTGGCCCTAAACTCACTATGTAGCCCAGGCAAGCCTCAAACTCAGCAATCCTCCTGCCTCTGCCTCCCGAGTGCTGGGATGACAGGCGTGAGCCACCACGCCCAGCTTTCTTCCAATATTCTATGCTACAACTTTTCTTCTGTTCCTCCTCCTCCTGAATATTCATGTTCCTCATTTTAAATTTTAAAAATGGTAACCTAAAGCTTGTATATTTCCTTTTGGAAGCTACTAAACCCCATTAAATTGCTATTCACTTTCAGATTTGCTTTTTCAGGTATGAACGACTGCACAAAAACCTTATGAATACTGAATTAAGAACACAACCCTTTGTTCTCATCCTTCTCTTAGCTGCTCATCTGGGAGTGACTAGTCTTGCCTGCAAGTACTCATGTGGCTCAAGTCATCTGCCATCTGATAGCTCACCTGAGGCCAAAGGCCTCAAAGCTGTGTTAGTCAGCTTTTGCATCACTGTGACCAAATTCCTGAAAAAAACAACCTAAATTAGGAAAGATTTATATCGACTGTGGTTTCGGAGCTTTCAGGCCAGAGTCAGCCATCTCTGCTGTCTTTCAGCCCCTGGCAAGACAGAAACCTCATGGCAGAAGCACTCAGCAGAGCAAAGCTGCTTATGTTATGGCAAGCAGCAAGAAGGAGCCAGAGAGGAGGAGTCAGCAAGACACAGTCACTAAGGTCAAACCCTCGGTTACCCATTCCGTTCAGCGGGTCGCGCCTCTTTAGTCTTCATCACTCTCAATAGCCATCAAGTTATAAATCAATCAGTCAGGTCAATAATAATCTGATGAAGTTCGAGCCATCGAGATTCAATTACTTCTGGGTCAGAGATATAGCTCAGCAGTTCTGGGACCTGCCTAGCAAGCACAAGGTTCCTGGTTTGATCCCAGGTAGCCGCATATAATCATACTGGGCAGGGTGACTCACACCCACCAGCAATCAGCACCACACACCACAGTGCCAGTTGTGGCTCCCAGGAGGCAGAGGCAGGAGGGTTGCTGAGTTCAAGGCTAATTTGGGCTACATAGGAAGCTCAGGGCCAGCCTGAACTACAAAGCGAGACCCTGTCTCCAGAAAAAAAAAAAGATTCAATCACTTCTGAAGTCCCATTTTTGGACACACAAGATTTGGAGGGAATATCCTAGCTCCAAACCCTTCACTCACAGAGTTGCCTATAGTGGTCTCCCTGTGGTCTCCCAGGCTCTTCTAAGCCTCACCAGCTTCACAGGATGATGCTCTCTGGCTTCCAGAGCCAGAAGCTCCAAAATGTCTGAAGTCTGAAGGCCTAGGCTCTAGAACTAGCACAGTGTCACCTTCGTCCCATTACACTGCAAAGCCAGCCCCACTCAGATCCAAAGGGTGTTAGATAACATCTGCTCTTTCTTTGTGTCCTACCTCTGCCTTTCGATGGGAAGATAACAACATCATCTTGCAGAGAAGCTTGTGGACACAAGAAGATGTGACTCACTGGAGAGCATTACTACAGTGCTTTCCACGCTGAGATTTCCCACGGGATAACAGTCTACAGGTCAGCTTTCTTGTTATATGCACAGAATAGATCTCATAGAGTGCCGTCATTCTGGAATGACTTCCAGGATGGCACAGATTATGATTTACATTAGGATTAGCACCTGCTTCAAGTGAGAAAGAATCCAGAATGGCTGGGTTTGAACAAAAAAACCTGACTTCCAGTTTAGTGCTGTTGGTATGTACTTAGTCACAAGGCCAGAGCCATTAGCAAGGCAGGCAGACGGGCAAGTGTGCATGTCCTTCTGGGGCCCGTGCGCCACACCCTTAAATCAGTATTCTAGCATTTCCACAGGAGAAGAGCGCAGCCTTGGGAATGGGATGAGGGAGCCTACCGGGCAGATATCGGGGAGAAAAGGCACAAGCTGGGGGAAGAAGCAAGCCCAAGGCTTCTTATTAGGACATTCTTGAGGACTGGTGAGGGATCTAGTGTAACTAGAAGCATGTATGCATTTGGAGTCATATTAGATAAAGCCTGGATACAGCCAGAGACAGGAGCATCAGGACCAGGCAGTGGGCTGCGGGAAGATGAGCTTCCTCGAGGAGTCCCCAGCAAAGCTGTGCTGCAGTCCTCACCGCCAATGCCTAGGTTCGATGATCAGAAGGACTCATAGGACTTGGTATGGCTGTGACAGTGACAGGAAACAGCAAGATCACCACAGGGAAAAGGCACTTCGGGCAGGGCCCAGGGGAGACCAAGTGCCAACTTCTAAGAGTCTTCTCCTGTGAGGTTCCACACAAGGCACTGCGTTCCTCCTGCCCAGCAGAGGAGCCCACCACAGACTCAGTGCCCAGGGTCTGCACATCAGAACCCTGGGCTGCCTGAAGGGAGCAAAGACAGCCACACAATGCCGGATGACTGGTTTAGACACAGTGGGAAACTCAGCATTTCCGGAGTGGTCAGAAGCCTCCTGAACACCACGTTTCCCGGTGTGGGCCTGGAAAACACACCTGAGAGCAGCACTGTGAATGCTTTGCTGGCAGAAGTGCACAGAGAGGGGTACACAGGTAGAGAGGTGGAGGACGAGGAAAGGAAAGGGGCAGAGACTCAGCATTGTCCATGAGGAGAAACAATGAACAAATAGAAAACAACGGACCAACAAACGGCGACAGACCGCGGTATTATCAGCGGGAAGAAGAAGCAGAGAAGAGAGGAAATGAAACCTGGTGTGGTGGTGCCAGCCCTAGGGAGGCTGAGGCAGGAGGATCACCACCAATTCAAGGCCACAGTAAGTTCAAGGCCAGCCTGAACTGCAAAGCAAAAACAAAAAGGAGAGAGAACTTGAATCAAATGAATGGAAAGGGAACTCCTACCGGACGAGTGAAAGCACTTCGATGTGACCAGAACCCTAGAACTGCTTCGGGGACTCTGGAGTTGCTGTCTGACCCTGCGGATGAGTGAACAGTGCTCCAGTTCTAAAGCAGCTTGAATATTATGTTAAAATAGCTCCTGTACCTGCCCCCAAATTTATGCTTGGCTGGTCAGTCAGTACTGGGGACTGAACACAGGGAGCTCTTCACTGGGTCCCCATCCCTGTTTTATCATTATTACTTACATTTTCAAATGATCTCACTAAGTTTTCCAGTCTTGTCTCAAACTTGCAATCCTCCTGGTTCAGCCTCCTGCTAACAAAGTCTAATTCCTCAACATAAGAGGCATGTCTGTGCTTAACCTTACAAACATATCTGTAAAACATCTGTATTTAGAGCCACTGAAAACAGACTTTGTAAGCTTTATAGTAAAAAACTAGTATGATAGACAAGAAATCACTGACCAACTGGATTCAGGACCAAGACTTGTACTCCGTGCAATTTCCAACCCGCCACCACCACGATGCCACGTCAGCCGCATCAAACTGCTCACAGATACACTCAGCAGAGGGCACCGTGTGCCCCTCTGGTTGAGATCGGACGGTCTGCCGTGTCCACAGTGCCTGGTTCTCTCAGCCACACAGCCCCACCAGGGACGTCCGGACCCAGCCCGAGCACAGCCCACAGTCTCCGGGAGGCCTCCCTAGCCACTCCCCCCCCAGCCTCACCTGGGCCTTGTGCCCTGAGTCCTTATCTCCTCCTTGCTCTTTGAGATCTCGCTACACATTTCTACCCTCGTGTTAAGAAAATACATTGCAATTGACTCATCTCTTAGCCCTGAGATAATACGTTCTGAACACTTCATGTGCTGTTCATGCCTTAATAAACCTGTACTGAGTAAATGAATAAAGAAATGAACAAAGAAACATGTAGTGAGTCACATATCGGAGTATTGATGGCAAGAATCAAGGACACGACTCCCCGGCCAGGACACCCACTCCTCAAATCTCAGGCAGGAAAAGATAGGTCTCCCAGCTCTGGGGTGGCTTATTGTTTCCTCAAATTATATTGCTTTGCACTACACTACTTTGATGAAAATATTATCTTACACATGTTAAATAGCGTAGTATTCAGTGCAATACTTTTCCTAGCGAGGAAACAAATTTTGTTAAGTACAGACAGGAAAAAAAATACAAAAGGAATTAACTATTCACCAACTATAAAATTCTAATGGTAAATACACTCGATTCTGTAGTATCTCAGTATGTTTACACACTTTAGGAAATACACCAAATCACTCTCCGGCTATAAACATACTTCTGTGCTCCACATGTATATTGTATTTTTAATTACATTTCTCAAAGGGGCATAATTTCAAGTTTATTGTTTTACAATCCAGCACTTAGGGCACTAGAAGCAAATTCCCTAAGCATTTTATAATAAAACCAATTCTAAAAAGCTTAGATATGGTCACAGTACCATCAGATAAAATCTAAATTATTTTCTCTAAGATCTCTTTAGCTCCGTGGGCCTTACAAATCTGGTCATACATTTTGTAGTTTGGCTTTACTTCCCTGAGACTCCTCAGAACTAAAGCCTCTGGGCACTTTGACAATGGGCTGTGGTTAATGAGTGAGAGCTTGCAAGACCTACACAAGATGGGTTCCCAGAAATTGAGGACAGATTTTTAAAAACAGCACCACCTGAAACTAAAGCTCCTTAGAATTCATTTCAATTTCTGATATCAGAGAACTGATGAGATGAAGCTTTGTCCACTTTCCTACACGTGTGGTACAGGGGGATGTTCTTGCAGGGCTGGGAAAGAAAACTAACTTTTTAGCATTTTCTTTGTGTCAGGTGCTTGGTATCCATTCTCATTCAATCACTACAACACCCCTCCAAATAGGCTCTATTAGCCACACGCCACAGAGGAGAAAGGAAGCTTCCAGAACACTTAGCTACTGCTGGGCAGGACCGAAATTCCAACCATATTTCTCTAGCTCCAAAGTCTGTGTCTCTACCACGCAATATAAAAAACCAAGTCATCATCACACAAAACATAAATAGTTGTAATTAAATATAAGCCATTCTGGGCACTGTTCCCAAAGTGGAATGATGAGCTTGGAGAAGAAACTTTAAAACAAAGCAAATTAAATGGGGATTCAGAAAACTGCCAACTGCAGTCTGAGACCCATTTGTCACCTCTAACTGTAAGCTTCAAGGACAGAGTTGAGCAGTGACAGAGACTGCATAGTCCCTAAAACCCAAATTATTTACTCCCTGAAGTTGTACCGAAAAGCATCCCAAAGAGTGCACGGACTAGTTGTACACTCTTTGATGTTGCGATCGATGTCCATCATATCCCAGGGAGAGAAATTCCAAGCCGTGCAGACACTGGAAAACCATCCCCATGTTACGGGTGCAAACGGATCTGTTTACCCCAGCCTGGAAAGTGTTTTATAAAATGTATCAATTCCCCTTGCTCTGCTCTACTACGGATCAAGGAATCTCATCACATGTCCTTCTCCAAGGCTCATGAGAACCAAAGCCAGGTACGTTTAATTTAGTGACAAGCACTTCGTTTTTAGAATTTTAATTTCTCTCTATCTACTATTGGACAGTTTTACACTCACACGAAGTAGCAAAGATTATAGAGTTTCCAACGTATTTCCTCAAGCACGTCTCCCCTACCGTGGTATCTGGCATGATCCCTTGTTTTCACCTAATGTCCTTTCTGGTTGGTCATCTCAGAACTGCTGAATTCTGGCAAGGGAAGGGGGCTTCCTGTGATGGGCCAGCCACATCCGGACAGTCACTGGCGGCTGAGCACAGGGCCTTGGCCCCCAGGGTACGGCTGGCAGGCCTGTCACTGTGTTCCCTCCAGAGAGCACAGCTTCTGATGAAGGGATTGCTAAGACAGCATGAGAAAAATCATAGTAAAGCAACAAAAAATGTTTTTATCTTCCCTAAGATGATGCTCAAAAATGCACCTGATGACGAATGGCCAGAGATATCTATGACACCATAATTGTCTGACAATCCTAAAGGAAATTACTAGAAATCTTTGAAATTCCAAGATTTCAAAAGAAAAACGTTATCTGCTTTCTTGGCTTTTCCTTCATTTTACTAATAGGTTTCTTAGTTATTAATGCCTTTTCTTGACTGTATTTCCTTCTTTTAAATAAAAAAAAATTCTAGAGAAGAAAACACGTTCATGTAGATTCATGGTTCAAAAAATGCCAAAATGAAAAAAAAATAAAAATAAATAAATTTTAAAAATAAAAAAATAAAAAAAAATGCCAAAATGTATGAGGTGAGATTTCCCTCTCCTGTTTGTTTTGGCTCAACCATTCCCTGGTCTCTAACATTCTGTTACCATCTTCTGCGTCTTTGTGGAGATAACCCTCACTTTTATGCATAAATATATGTGTGTATGTAATTTCTTATATATAAAACGTATTATATATGTAATATATATTCATTCCCCTTCATCTTTTTATAAGGTTCCTTTGCACCTTGCTCTTTTCTTGATAAGCCCAAGATCTTTGCATAGTGTCACGTACAGAGCTTGCTCATTCTTCCTTATGTCCTCCTAATAGTCCCCTGCTGGACTTCCTGTCATTTATTTTATCATTCCCCTGTTGCTGGACATTATTTCTGATCTGCTGTGCTCCAAGCAGTGCTGGAGAGCATAAGCTGAGAAACGCACTTCCACCCCGGAGGAAGAGACGACGGGATAAACTGCCGCCTTCTCATCTTGGATTCAAATGTCATTTTCACGGTTTTGCGTTGGTAAGCATGCTCAGGAAAACACCTTAACACCCTCCGTGTGCTTAATATAAGAGAGTCATTCACAGCACGGACCGAAACCTCTTCCAGCTCACTCTCCACATGCTCGTCTGCGCCAGAACTCGGCGGCCGCACCGGGAGCTATGGCCTTCTTAGAGCTTTATTTGTATGACCGGAAGTAGCAACTGGGACACATAAAAGTCACAGTCCTGCCGGGCGCGGTGGCTCACGCCTGTGATCCCAGCACTCGGGAGGCGGAGACAGGAGGATTGCTGAGTTCGAGGCTTGCCTGGGCACCATAGTGAGCTCAGGGCCAGCCTGAACTACAAAGCGAGACCCTGTCTCAAAAAAAAAAAAAAAGTCACAGTCCTGCGGAAGACTCGGGCGGCAAGCTGAGAGCCTCCCCGGGAAGACAAGACATGCCCGCGGGTGCCGGCCTCCCTGGGGACCGGAGCAACGCACAGTTCCCTCACGCAACTTGGCTTCTCAGCGAAGTCACCACGCCTGTGGCTTCTCAGGAAGTTGTGTTTGTCCAAAATTTCACAAATACTTCCTGTCAGAGTTCTCAGAAGCGTAATCCCCGGGCTATTCCAGCTGACTCCATAGTAAGGGTCAGGAAAGCTGCGTGCATTCTTCTGTGGTGAGCAGTCCTAGGAGCCGCAGCAGGCCGAGCAAGTTCCGAACGGCGCAGCAGCTGGCTGTGCGTCACACAGTCCCCAGGCCTGGGCCACGGGAGCTCAGCCCCCGTCCCCAGCAACAAAGCCATGGAATCCATGAGGATAAAAGCACAGTAAAGCCACGTTTACTGGGCATCAGCTGCATGTCCAGCACTCTGCTAAGAGGTGTCGACACATTCTTTTTAAAAACACACGTTGGCAGTATACACGGATCCTGTTCCTGGTGGGGGCAGGTATGTCTACATCGCATATTAATTCTTTGTCGTCCCACTTGCCTCCCCCTTCCCGTCATTTCTGGGTCCCTTTCCTATTTTGCAACAAGTCCACCTTCCCTTTTCCTATCATTTTCTTTCATTTTGCTGTTTAAATCTTGGGTTTCTCCTATAAGAGAAATCATGTTTATCATCATGCTATTTCAGCTCATGTGTTTGATTTATTTCACTTAACACTACCGTCCCGAGGTGCATCCATTTTCCTTCAAATGACTTAAATTTATCCTTCTTGGTGCCACTTTAGTACTCCGTCGCACACAAATACCCCTGGATTCCCTGGATTTCGACCCTTTGGAAATTCACAGCTCGGATCCCCAGGGAGCTCACCTTTTACCCCACCCCCACGCCACCCTGCTTCCCCAGAGGAAATGCGGACAGGCTCTCTTACCTGCTCTAAGAGGCGCGAAAAGGAAACACGGCCGAAAGCAGAACACAGGGAGGAGGATGGGTCTCACACACCTTTGTGACAAACTTCCCTGCATTCCTTAGCGGACAAAAAATTTATGAGGCAGAAGAAAGACCTGTACAGATGTGTTGAAGGGTGGGGACAGAAGGCTACTTGCAAAGGGACACTCCGTGGCCAGTAAGAGCTCCATCCGCCTCGGAGGGGCACCTGTAATGTAAGCACTCCTCTCCCATCTTCAGTCCTTACTTTTTTTTTTTTTTTTTTTTTGCTTTTTGAGACAGGGTCTCGCTTTGTGGTTCAGGCTGGCCCTGAGCTCACTATGGTGCCCAGGCAAGCCACCGCGAACTCAGCAATCCTCCTGTCTCCGCCTCCCGAGTGCTGGGATGACAGGCATGAGCCACCACGTCCGGCATTGTGATTTGCGGTGTTGATTGTTGGTGGCCGTGTCTCCATGCCCAGCATTAGATGTGGTTACCGGGGATCGAACTCAGGTCCTTGCGCTTGCGAGGCAGGCGCCGGAACCACTGAGCTAACCCTCCGGCGCAGTCCTTACTTTTTATTAGCACACACTTGCAATACATAATGATCACATTACGGCGGCACACGCGCGCGCACACACACACACACACGCACACTACTTCTCTGTGTCCCCTTCCCAGCCCTCCGTCACTTGACCCCCTGCCCTTTGGCTAAAGAGAGCGCGTGGGGAATACAGAGGCCGGGGCAGAGTCGCCAAGCTGGCATGTATTGATAATAATTAGCTCTATTAGTGGTTTATTAAGTGACACCGTGCTCAAGGACAGAAGCCCCTCATCAGTGCTTCGGAGAGTCTTCAGGAGTCGCTCAAGGGTCCTTAGGAGAGGTGTTTGGGATCGTGCCTTTTCAAGTATAATTAGTTCGCACGTCAGTTTTGTGAGGATCTGTCTTTCAAAATAAAGTTTTGGAGATGTGGTTCTGGATCTTTAATCAGAGAAGAGTTTCCTACCCCAGAGGCCATACGACCACCTCTGACCAATTGCTTCCAGGGGCTGCTGGCACTGGGGCAGATACCTGAGCAGATGTGCCACCCTCACACTCATACACTCTGGCCGAGAGTTAAATAAACGTTACCTTTGATCTCTATTCAGTTTGAGCCTCTGCCACTTAAAGTAATTTGATTTCTGTTCCTTCTGAGTTCCCCAGCCCATGAGGCTGGACGGTGACATCCGTGGCCCCCACAGCTGGTTGACCACAGCTCCTGTGGGATGTCATCTACAGCCGCTGGATGTGGGCCGAACTGGAAGCCAGTTAGGAACTGGTCGCCATCACCATGGCCTCTCTGCTAGTTCTGAAAATTGACAGAACAATCACCGGAAGCAGCTGTCTTGTCCTGTCAGGGCTCATTTTCCTGGGAAGGTCTGGGCCCAGGGAATTTCACAACTTTGCAGCTTCTGGAGAAATGCATAATGGGTTTCCAAATACCTTCCTTAGTACTGATAAGTCACTTCGAAAGAGAAAATAAAACCCAAGGCCATTTTATATCTCTCTATTTACATATAAGACAGGAAATAGAAATGGAAAGCAAGAAAACTATACTTTATGGTCCTATGGGCAGGGCCTACTGTGTAGTTCAGGCCGGTCTTGAACTCAACCCTCCTGCCTCAGCCTGCGAAGTGCGGGGACTACAGGTGTGAGCCACCAAGCCTGGCAAGTCACCACCCTCATACACATCTTAAACAAATATTGTTAGCGGGCCAGTTTTAACTTTGTCACGCAAAGCTGGGGCTGGCAGGGTTTGGCAGTTACCTAGCCCACGTCTTGATATTATGAATCTGAACCCCGGGAGATGATTGTCCCTGACTGACGCTCAGTCCTTCCCACAGAAAGAACACAAGACTTAGAGCAAGGAGACGTGAACGTGAGTCTCCACACTGCTGCCTTCTGGCTGTGACCCAGGCCAGACCGAGTTCCCATCTTTCCACACTGGCACCTGGGAGCGATGTATGCTGCAGTCTGAGGCTCGCTCTGCTGGGCAGGAACAGTGGGGTGCCACAGACAGTTGGCAAGACATTGGTTCTTCCAGAGTTGAACAAGTACAATTCATATAGAAAGTGGAGACGAAGCCATCTTTAACAATAAATCATAAAACTGTAAATTTATAATGGAAGAGGTTTTAAAATAGACCTGTTTTCTTTGTGATCAGAGAGTGCTACCTGCCCGCCGTACATAACAATTTTAAAAATCCAGGAAAAGTATACAGAAAAATGAGAAATGGATTCCTTATAATTACTGGTGAATATGTTTCCACCCATATCCAAGAAGAATGGATGCCTATGTACATGAGCACGCTGTATCTGGTTTTGCCACTTTAGCAGATACAGGTATCATCTTTCAGTGCATTTGAAAGCACTCAGAATTCCAAGCACAGTGGGTTGGCTGTAATACGTGAGGAGCTGATCTGATCCTAAACGTGATGGAAAATTGATAATCTGGGAAGAAAGCAAATGAATAAAACAAGAATGCAAAGAAGCAAACCAAAAGGAATCCCTGACAAGCTAAGCGCATGAGGCTAAGGTTTTATGCACTGTACTGTATTCCACCCTCTCAGTTACCAGACACAGAGGTAACATTACTTCCATTGCTTTCAGATGAGGACCCTGATGTTCTCAGCAGTTAAAAATGCGTCCACTAGGAAATGTCATCAGTTAAATCTGTATGACAGCAGACACTTCCACAGCCTAATTTTGCTGGTTTGTACAGAAGTCACATATGCATGTAATTCGAAGCATCAAAGCGTTCTACAGTTTTGAAAACAACCATCCCTAACCACTCCCCCCACCTACTCCTTATTCCCTACGGGCAGCTACTCCCCATTTGCCCAGCCCCACTCCCTGGCCTCCTCAGGGATTTCCCTCCAGGTTGCTAGGTAACCTGCTTGAATTATGACACAGCAAGTTTTCCACTTTAGACATTGTTTACCGTCCTGCAGCTCTAGAAGCGAGGGCTTAGCCTCTCTCTCATTGCCCGCTCCCATCATGAGTTTTCAACTTCTCTCCCACCACCTCAATGTGGAAACACCAGGATCATCCTTATATTCGTAGTGTTTGCATTATTAAGGGCAGGAAAATGCTATTCACAGCTAATCCCTGCAAATCACAGTAACTTTCCTTTCGTAGACTACCTCTTATTTTCCCTGGAAGTACTGTCTGGATTATTTTATGTTGGGAACAATCCTTTTTGGGAGGAATAATAGGAAGGTCAAAACTGACCAGGCCTTCCTGCAGGCAGACTTTGGACTTAACTATGTTGCAAAGAATCCCGTTTGGGAGGAATCATTGGAACGCCCTTCCTGGCTACCTGCGACTTTGCACTCAGCTCACCTTCACCGTGGAGAACAACAAGGACTCTGGTGTCCCACATGCTGTGATGCTTCAAGGTGGAACTGCTCCATTGCCGGTGTTTACCCCGCCATCTGAGTCTTTGTTACATTTTTTGTTATTGGAGAGGAGCTGCATAAAAGTTGTGGCGGGCTGGGGCCTGGGGTCTTTTGCTACCCATAGTAGCATGGATCAGGCCCAAGCTCAGTTTCTCTAAGCTATATATTATTTCGCTGTGTGCCGTCGACTCACAGGAGACTAGAACCTAAATCCAGAGATCCTAGTTATGTTCTCTTCCCCTGGATCCTACAGTTTTACTGCCATTTCTTTAGACTTTAACTGACATACTGCCAATTCTAACTCTCAGCCATATAGATCTTTCAACATATCCAGACACACTAGGGACACTAACAGTTTCATCTCTGGGAACAAAGACTTGCTCTAATGCCGGTCAAATGTCCTCTAACCCTGCCTAGCTCAGGTAGCAGCTGAGGCTCCCTTCTTGATCATCCTGAGGATTCTCTTTACTAGTCTCTGGTCTTGTATCCTGTTTCCTGGTTCCTGTAACTTCCCTTGCCTTGTTTGTGTCTTCATTTTAGTGAAGAGTACAATTTTAGAAACTTTCTAAGAAAGAATACAAAGGAATAGTTTTGGAGATCTTGTATCTCTCAAGATA
>PVIC010001471.1:0-91120 GCA_004025085.1 Thryonomys swinderianus | reverse complement strand
GCTCTTCCGATCTGAGGGTTAGCTCAGTGGTTCCGGCGCCTGCCTCGCAAGCGTAAGGACCTGAGTTCGATCCCCGATAACCACATAGAATGCTGGGCGTGGAGACACGCCCACCAACAATCAATACGGCATACCACAATGCCAGACGCGGTGGCTCACGCCTGTCATCCCAGCACTCGGGAGGCAGAGATAGGAGGATTGCTGAGTTTGTGGCGGCTTGCCTGGGCACCATAGTGAGCTCAGGGCCAGTCTGAACTACAAAGCGAGACCCTGTCTCCAAAAAGCAAAAAAAAAAAAAAAATTACTCCTGGTAATTTCTAATAACTCTTGAAAGTGTCTCTAAATTTCTCTCCCAGTGGATCTAACACAGCTAGGTTTTCCTTTAATAGTAAGAAAAATGAAATTCTTAGCCTCACTTTACAAGCTGTTACCCCCCTTCCAAGACCCGCATTATAAACTTCATACCAGATTTAATATGAGATACCAACACCATGAATTTTGAAACAAAAGGAATTTGAAGGAACTTACAGCTCAACGAATGCAACTGGGAGCAAAATTCCTTATAGCATTTATTCTCTCTCCTGGTTTCCATCCCTCTGTTTCACATATACAAAGCTGTATCCATCTAGGATGAGACACGCAAATGTATGTAATTCTGCTTCAACAGTACACATTTGTTGTATGCTTGTTGCAAGTGGAGGGTTAGTGTATGTCAAGTGCACAGTGCAAGCCTTGGTACGTACGCAACCGATCCACATCACCATTTTCTTCCCTCACGTTTAGAGAGCTGTATTTATGACTACTCCTGGAGAGAACTAGTCAGATTACTTTCTATGACAACCCCATCCTTACCCTTGAATTCCCTTGAAGGTGACAATGACTATAAAAGGAAAGAAGAAGGGAAGGGAGAAAGAAGGGAGACCACTGAAAAATATCTACATCAGTGAAGAACTTCAGAAATGATGGTATTGGTGTCTGGTGCAGCTTAAGTTTATAGCTGAAGTCTATGGGTGCTATCAGCTAATGTTCATGAATTACTGATTGATCTTTTTCCTTAAGGACCAAGCACCCTGTCAGGACTTTTCATATGTGACAGGAAAAGAAATCAGCTTCTTCCCCTTGACAGCTGTTTGCAAAGGATTCTGGGCTGCTCTCCTGGTACTGCGTGGAGAACTGGGACCCGGGGCTGAACCAAGAGAGGCAAAGGTGGGCTGGAGGGACAGACAAATGCGTAGACGGTGTTTCCATTGGAACAAAATTCAAGAGGGAGGTGGGAAAAGAGTGGGGTGGGGGCTGGGCTGAGCTGTGAGCAGGCTTTCGATGAGGAGGCTGTGACAGGACGGAAACAGGATCCAGCATGAGCTGGGACAGTTGTTGGGGAAGCATTCGAGCAAAGGGTTCTGGTGAGATCTGCAGCATACAAAGAAAAAAGTCCTGTGGGAAAGAGACAAAGTTATAATCAGCCTTCAATAACTTTAAGTCATTGTCCCTCTTCCTTGCTTGGATGACTCACTTCAATCCTGTTTGCTGTTGTTGTTATCACCGTGCTCCTTCAGGCAGGGGCATGATTCCCACTGCATCTGAAATGCGGGGTCTTGTTCATTCTCCTGTTTTCCGCTTCCCATTAATAACCACCATCATCACCGCTCTGCTTTAGTCTCTGAAATTTCAATTTAAAAGAAATCCATCAACAAATTGCTGGGCTTAAGCAGGCCTCTCAATTTAGCAGTAAATAACACATCTCGGAAGCCCTAGGCATAAGCCAAAGAGGGATAATATATGGATGCTTTTTGATGACTTTCCCCAAGAAAACCAGTAAAAGTTGTTTTCCCAGAGAGTTATTTTAGGCCCGGTTGCTTTTGGCAGTGGACTTGTGACAGAAAATCACTCAAAACAAAGTGATTCAACAACTGCCACTCAGAGGGGCCAGCATGGCTGTGTCCTGGCTGCCACAGACTTTTCTAGGTGTAAAAATAAGAGCTGCTCCCTCAGAGTCTCTGGGGGGATTCAGAAGCGTGGACTGGATATGTGCGACCAGGGGCACAATCAAGGGACACGGCTACAAATTAAACAGTGAGTCTCTGGAGAACTGAGTCTCCGTCACACATTTCAAATGATCGATACCACTCTGCTAACCTTTGGAACTCGCAAGAGGCCCCGTGCCTGCGGCCGAGGTCCCAGTGAGCATCTGTGCATGGACCAAGAAAGGCAGAAAGAGAGAACCGCTTAGGCTCTGAGCAGGGAGATGATCTCTGCTGTACATTTTTGCTATTTCTGAATGTGCGTGAGACATATCGTATAGTCACCCAAGACTCTCAGGGCCACCTGCAAGCTAGTGAGTTCTGAGGTTGAGTTAGCTTGCTTGGTTGATTCTGTTATTAAGAACTCGCAAATATGCCTTTCTGGCACCTGGGATTCTGATTTCATTCTTGAAGCCAACTGAGAGAAAAATCTCCTGCCAGTCCCAAAAAACACTTTTACTCCACAGGATTTTGATACTTCTGGGTCTGTTAAAACTAAAGTGAACAGCCCCTATCCTTTTAGATCTTGTTTTTTTAACTGTAAATACCGAGTACCTGGATTTACAGTGTTAAACACAGATCTGATAAACCAGCACTGCGCTGGAGCTAAGAGGCAAAGAGACCCTGAGGAGGGACAAGTGAAAAGCGGGCAGCACCCTTCTCCCCTCTGACACTGCCGAGGTACCACCGAGGCTTAGGCCGGGAACTCCCGTGCGCGTCGCCCGACACCTTGAACGTGGGTCTGGACTTATCACGAGCCCTCGGGACAATGAACCGAGTCCCATTCCACGCTGCCCATGTGTCGCTCTGACACCACCTACAGATCTTTCTGTAGTGAGGGGAAAAGGGAACAAGCGGGATAGATTTGTGATAATCATTTGTGTCCAGAATCTATGTTTCAGGTGTTCATTGGGACATATCAAGAAGTGATAATATTAGATACAGCTGAGACTTTTTAATGCTGTCTCTTGCCACTAGCCATCCAGGGATTCCACTGCGGTACCCACTGGCTGCGGGCGACTCCCTGGGCTGCAGGAGTTGCAGGAGTAGGGTATGGAAAGGCCTCTAGCCCAGGCCTAGGCAACAGCCCTGCAGTGTGGGCGGACATTCCAAGTGACCATCTCAATATTCGTACGGAAGGTGATCCTCCAGCCTCCTGCTCCCTACCTGCTGTGATTACTTGGAGAATTACCTTCTCCTTCTACCACATGCCAGTGCTGATACTGTCTGAAATAGGGTCAGACACTCCGCAAATCCCCGAGTCCACCTGATGGCTTCCACTTCCTCCTTTGACCGGGCATTTATGTGCTCTGCTGTTAATCCTCACCGTCTACGAAGTGCAGAGCTCCTCTGGGGAGTGCGACATCCTCTTGACTGTACAGTCTCTCTCACTCTGAACCTCTTGCACTGCTCTGTAAAGGTCCATGCTGGCTTGTCCTCCTTGTGGACTTGTGGTCGAGAAAAGTAGCTCATGTCAGTCAAGAGGCAGTTAGGGGCCTGGAAAAAGTTCCTGTCTTTTGCTGTCTCTTTTCCAGGCTGAAGAAGCCTACTCTCCTAACATTTATCCGTGAACTTCTTGAACTTCACTTTTGTTTTCCTCTGTGCTCAGAAAATTGGCTCGATGTTTTTCAAGTCTCTTTCTCAAACACGATGATCTCATTTTGTTATATATTTCTGATTAGTACAATGTGTCTCATAGACTCTAAATTCAACATTAAAGTTGAATTTAAAATTGTATTAACTGTGGTTATTTGATATGAAACTGTATTAATTTAATCCACATTACTGCCCCATAAGTAATATTTCTTGTGCTATAAAATCACAGCTAGAAAAATTAAAAGATCTAATAAGCCAATTCTCAAACCTCCAACCATTAAAAGCAGAGTTTTGTAAAATATTCAGATTTCATTGTTTGAATATTCTTTCTTCTCTGCACATTGTAATAGGATCATAAAACAAAGCAAAACCAAAACAGTGAATGTAAGCCTTTAGCTTAGTACTTCTGTCTTCATGAACTCAGGCAAATTATTTAACCTTTGTCTGTATTTCAACATTTTATGACTTCATACATGAGCACCCCTGGGCAGAGGTGTCCTTAGTGCTACGAGCATTTGATTGACCTATGTATTGTAACATGGCCAAAGAATGAACATTTCAGAAAACACAGCACCCGAACTTCAAGATTTGAAAAGTTTAAAGAAATAGCTATGTTAGTTCTTTATTTACAACCTCCTTTCTCATTGTTACCACTTTAGAAGATATGTGGCCAGTAGGACAGTACCAGTAGATATCTCCAAGGGGCAAAGGGACTATTCTCAGACCTGTCATTTCCTTGCTATGATTACGACTTTTCTCTGGAGTCAAATTCATTGGGTCTGGCTTGTTTCACCCTCAGTGTTCTCCCAGAAGGCTTCTCAGCCCATATACAAAAGAACTCTAGATGTGTCCCAGCATATCCTCATGTCCCCACGGACCCAGCCTGGGCTCCTCCTGAGACCCTTTATCCACTCTGTCCCTGGAACAATGCAAGGTTACAGTGCACAGCAGGAGTCTGCATCTGGAGGACTGGGATCAACTCCCATAGGTTTTTACTTTAGGAACCATAGGGAACCTCTTCATATGTGGTAGGAAAATACTAGATGCTTAATTCTGTGCACTATGCCAGACAGCAAGGGGCTTCAGATCCTGGATAAACATCCCTATGATTTGATGATACTGCTTTAGCCTTGGCAAGTGATTTCAGAAATCACACAGCAAACCAGAGACTAAGAAATCTACTTAGATCAGCGTTACCTTCCTCACGTGCTGAGAGAGTCTTTGCAGGTGAACAAAGGTACAGCAGTCTCCCTTAACCATGGGGACATCCTCCAAACCTCAAACCACAAAGTGGTTTAACTTGCTGAAGTTTGCAAGTTAATATGCTTCCTATTTCCAGCAACATGTGGGCTCTGTGTGTGTGTGCGTGCGTGCATGCATGAGTGTGTATACATGTATGTTGTTGGGAATGAAACCCAGGGACTTGTGTGTATAAGGGAAGCACTGCACCACAGAGCCAAAAAACCCATTTTCCATTTCGCCTAAGTAGTTGTCACATTTTATGGTCATCATGTTAGCAGTGTGAAAGATAGCTTCCTTTTTTGCTTCATGATGTAATGCGTAAAATATTTGTTCTTTCCATCCATCTTAGCAGCACTAGCCTGTGATTATTTTTTCATTCTTTATTAAGTTATTAAGTTGAGATCACATAAAGGAAGCACTTCATGGCTTCTCTCTGGCAATCCAAATTGCCAGAATTACTACTTTTACACTTTAGGACAGTGAAGGCAAACCTATAGCATGTGTGTTATTTGTTTTCCTTTCTAAACTAAAACCTCAGCATTCAGGTTTGATAATTGCAGTGTTGGGACTTTGTGATAAACAGGAGGCTTTGGGGTCGCAGCTTGGACATTTGTGTCTAAAAGGTTCACCATCACCGATTTAGGACCATAACTAAAATTTCAACAGCAGTACTCAAGATCCTGCAGCAGTGACTCTGATGACCAAGGCTCTACGAAGTGCCTGACTGCTGAGTGCCATAAGCAGCCTGGACACAAAGGACAAAGGGATGTTCACATTCCAGGTGGGATGGGCTGGGGTGGTGTGAGATTTTATCACAGTACACAGAGCAGTGGGCACTTTAAAACTTACGAATTGTTTATTTTTTGGATTTTTCATTTAATATCTTTTGACTGTCATGGACCACAGGTAACTGAGACTATGTAAAATAAAATGAGAGAATAGGTGAGATTACTGCCTATATAGTTTGGAAAACTCTACATCATAGATAGCTATCAAGGATGGCACAGTGTGCTTTGGCATACTCAAGATTAAATATCAAGGAAAGAGACATTTAATTTTTATAGCCCATTGATTTGAACACAAAAAAAGATGGAAATCTTTTTCTAAAAATAAAAAAGGTGGAAATCTTTTTTTAAAAATAAAAATCTAACATTTTTTCATATTCTTCTGAAATAATGTTTTGTTTTCCTTTTGTTTTGTTTGGAGTTCTAGGGATTGAACCTAAGGGCACAGCAATGAGCTATGTTACCATTTGTGCTCAGTCTGGGGCCTAGGATAGTGCCCGTCCAACCTGTGCGGTGAATGCTCACCGGTTCTTTCTGAATGAGAGAGAATCCATCCATTCAATGGACCTCTAAGTAGCTTGGGTAGAATTTAATTTCCCAAAATTGTTTCCTTTTGTGATGGATGAATTGGCCATGATCATTAGATATCTCAATATAAATGGCAAATAGATGAATCTATGGCTTTGATTTGTGGTCATTGCCAAAGAAGAATTTTTAAATACCATTTGACTGCAGGTCAATATGGTTGGAAGCTTCCTGGGGTGTGAATTAAGGCCAAAAAGAGTTAGACTGACCTGCTAGAGTAGAACTGAAGGCATTACATATGTTGTCCTGTCTTTGCAAGATTGAAATTTAGAGTCAGTGGCAACGTCAAGACTAAACATACATCTTTCTACTTTATTTTTAGGTGCTTCTTTTACTTACAGCTGCCCTTTTACTCACCTCCTGAAATGGCTGGGCTGGGTGTTCCTGTGATATCTACTCAGCTCCATCAGTCTCGCCAAAGTTTATCACAAGCCTGACTTCCATGCTCAGTCCCGGGTTAGTCCCTTTCTAGAAACCATCTTGGCCTTTTGAAGATTCCTTCGGTTCTGCAGAGTCACTGCATGACAACTCCTTGTTTGGCTGTAGTCCCACTTCCTCCTGGACGCACTACTTTGCCTCTCCAGATCTTTGCCCACTGCAGTATGCCTTCCTCGGAACATATGCATGGCTTCACTTGTTCATCCACCCACTCATTCACTCATTCATTCATTCAAAAAAATGTTTCTGGAACAGTTGGCACATGCCCTACTCACTGCCATGCACTGAAGTCCAAAAATAAAAAACAAAAACCTTTAGAGTTCACAGTGTAGTCGAAGTACCAGGGAGATCAATGAGAACAAGTACAGTACATCTCAGAACACCTCTGCATTGGCTCTCAGTTGCACACAGCCTGAGTTTTTTCCTTCCCCTTTCAGATGTAGTTGCCAGAGCTCTCTGACTGGTTATGGATTTTTGAGAGCAGACACAACATCCTTGATCTCTTTCACCTCCAATGAGCCTAACAGGGTAGCCACTGGTTCCTAGGCTCTCTGGTCTCTAATGGTTGATTTTTGAACAATGAGTACAAAGCAGAAAGAAGCCAGCAAACAGATACTGCAGGCTTTATTTTATAGTTTTGAACCTGCATATCAAATGAATGAGGTTCTTTGTGACCCAGATTCACTCAGACTTTTGTGGCCCCAGAGGAAGAATCAGTCATGAGTTCCACAGCCTTCTCTGGATGGTATAGCACAGGCACTGGGCAGTAACAAACAAGAAAGTATAGAAAGGGAGGAACATTCCTCACCCTCCTCTGTGTTAGCTCTTCATTGCTTTACCTGACATAATCAACTTACGGGTGTAATGGTTTCTTTTCACTCACGATTTCGGATGGTCCATGGTCCTGTAGTCTCTGGCAGAGCAGCATATCATGGAAGCATGCGGTGAAGAAGATCTGGTCACCTCATGGTGGTTGGGAAGCAAAGAGAGAAAGAGCCCAGTGTCAAATGTTCCATTCAAAGGTGCAATATCAATGACCTAACTTCCTCCCCTGAGGCCCCACCTCAGGGGAATCCCAAAGGTATTCCCAAAGATTCCCTTCCTCACAGCAGTACCACAGACAAAGCTGGTGAGCAGGAATTTAACAGATGAGTCTTTGGAGGACATTTGAAATCCAAATTATAACACTCTTCCTCCCTTTCTGATGCAGGCAACTATGTTTGCTGGAACCTTAGTCTCTAGGGACCCAGGCTTACTTTGGAGCTGAAGGGACCCACTTTTGGGTATACCCCACCACAGCAAGAGGGCTCCAACAGACAGTGACAAGAGGGAGGTGATGATTCTTATTTCTGTAACATTTCCAAAGCACAGTGCAGCTCTGGCCGAGCAGACAGTGAAGCAAGAGCCAAGACAACAGGGGCCCTGACCAACATACACTGTCCCCCTATCAACCATGTCAACTTGCCCATGTGTCTGTACACAGGTACAAATGGTACACACGCTTTGATGAACATGAGGAGATGGTGGAGGCTTGTGGTAGGACTTTGAAAGTAAGAATAGTTTGGTGTAACTTGGACATGGTAGTGCAAACCCTAACTCCCAGTACTTGGGAGCTGAGGCAGCAGAATTGCAAGGTCAGGTCTGTGCGGGCATCTTAAGAAGATGTGTCTCAACATAAAAAATAAAAAGGGATAGGGGTGTAGCTCATTGTGAAGTCTCTGGGTTCAACCCTTGTACCACCTAGAAGAAAAAAAACAAAAGGAATGTGTGGTGTGGTATCTTACTCATGACATCAGGAACAAATGACAGTTCCTCTGACTCTCAGTTTTTGCATTTATAAAATTGGAAAATAATGTGCTTTGCTCTTAGGAGTGTTGCATGAAAGAATGCTTTTGAAGGGTACCAAGAGGTATGCCACAGGTGGTACCTGATATTGAGGTGTGTGCTGATTTCTGACTGATGTAGAATGTTGGTCTCCTGACTCCCCAGATCCCCCTATTTCTACAGGGAAAATGGCCTGATTCGCAGTGATGCCACCCTCTGCCTCTTGGGCTGGATTTTGCATGTATCTATGAAATGGCTCATCAATTTTTCTCATGTTTGTACCTTGAGGTTCTGGATTAAAGATACGTCCTGCCCCTATAGAGTATGGGGTTTGTGTTATTGGGATAATATTGTCTTTAGTGCTTTGTCATGATTCTTGAGAAATGGAGGAAGGCAGAAACATCCTTGTTGTCTAAAATCTCAGTTATCTTTATAGACACATTGATAAGCACAACTCAAGCCAGGACATATTAGAATTCAAAAGTAGAACCAGATCTTTCCCCTCCCCCTCTTCCCCCTCCTTCTCTTCCTCCTCCTCCCCTGTCCTCTTAAATATAACCAAGTATTCAAGCGGCCAGGCCTGTTTCCTCAACATCAGCACATTCCTCACGGCTCTCCCATGAGCCCTGCTCATAGACGAAGCAGTCAAGGCCAGGGTTTGAGTGACTTGGAGGAATCCAGGATGTAATCGGAGGGAGGAGAACACTACAGCAAACCAGCTGCTCTTTGGAGGTTCATTTTCATTTTGGAAAATAGAGAAGCAATTACTGTGGCTCATTAGAAGGCCTAACACACTGGCTGCAAAACTATATTTGGAAAACCATATTCACTTAGCTCTAACGTGGTGAGAGGGTGAGAACGAGTGGAAAGGAAACGAAGGAGGGACTGGGGCCTGCTTATGTTTTTCTCATGGCTACAAACAGGTGATTTGAATTAAATTCTGAGAGAAATGGAAAATTTCTGGAGCTGAGACACCAAGTCAAGCTAAGCGCTGTATCTTTGGAGGGGATGCTGGGAATAGAACTTGGAGCCTTCTGCACCACTGAGCTGTCACTAGTTCCCTTTATTTTAAAACAGGGTCTTGCTACATTGCTCAGATTGATCTTGAACTTGCAATTCTCCTGCCTTAGCCTCCTGAGTAGCCAGGATTACAAACATGCACCACTGAATCTGGCTGAGACCTGTATCTTGCTGCACTAGGTTTTGAGAAACACCCTGCAGAGCCTTTGGAAAACTTGGCTTGCACAAAGGGAATCCACCTGCCAAATAGGGAGTGAGCGAAAGACGCGTCCACGTGACACCTCAGACTTCCAGGAGTAAGTGGCATTCTTCTGGGGCCCACCTGAAGTTTGTCCCTTCGTGATATCAGGGCCTGCTGTGCTCTGGGAAAGGCTTGCAGCGCTCTCTTTCTGCAGCCTCCTGACTACTTTTTTTCTTGTATTTGCTCAGAGACAAAGAAAGGCTTCTGGGATGGACAAGTCAGACAGGGATGGTTTGGGAAGTCTGTAGGATAGAACTGTCAGAAGGAATTGAGAAAACTCTCTCTCCTTCCTTCCAATGAGTGAGAACATTTAGAGCTCTTTGTCCCAGAGATTCCTTTTGTCAGTTGTACTATGGAGTTATTTAATTGGTACTTAAATATTCCCCAATGTTGGTACAGTCCTTTATAAAATATTTTTACTGGGGATTCTGAGAGCTGCTTGCTGTTAAAAAAAATTTATTAGGGGTTTCCCCGATAAGGACAAAGATGGCGAAAGAGTCTCCACTCAGCACCCGTATTACTATGCAGCTCAGACAGGATCCAGGCTCCCTGGTATGGCAGCCCTGGCAACGTGTGGGTTCTCCCTGCCTGCCTGACAACTTCTGGCTTTCTCATGCAATATCTCACTTAAGCCTCAGCTCAACAGTACTATTTTTATCTTAAAGAAGTACAAAATGACATTGAAGATGTTTTCACAACTTCTGTAGGGGCCACCTAGCTACATATCAGTACAGCTGGAACATAAACTCCTGCAACTCCTGTGTCATTCTACTTGGCCGTAAGGCATTAGTTGGGAATATGTCATCTCAACCAGAAAACCTAAGTGATAATGACTGAAGCAACTAGGGAGTTATTTATCTCAAACCTTGAGAAATTGTCACAATGAAAGAAGCTCCTATTGTCTTTCTTGTCTACTATCTTTACTTGGAACACAGCTTCTGTTATCATATTTCTAAGATGTATGTTGTTTCTCAAGGTATCCTCTCTGCTCTCTAGGAGGAAGAGAAGAAAAGGTTTACTTTCTTAGGGCTACCATGACAAAGTACCACAAATTAGTTGGCTCTAAATACTAGAGATTTATTCCTTCATAATTCTAGTGGCCAGAGGTCTAACTCAAAGTGTGGCTGGGACCTTGGTCCCTCTGAAGCCTCTGGGGGAAACTTCTTCTTTGTCCTCTCTAGTGTCTAGTGAGTTTCTAGTGGCTGCCAGCAGCCTTCAGCGTTCTGAGGCTTATAGATGCATCACTTCCATCTTTGCTTCCACCTTCCAATGCCTTCTCCTTGTGTGTGCTCCTGTCTTTGCATTTAAATTATCCTTTTCTTATAAGAACACCAGTCTTATCAAGCCAAAGGTCCATCTTCATCTCATAAGACTTCATTTTTACTATATTTGCAAAGATCCTATTTCCAAATAATGTCACATTTACAGGCATACAGGAAATGTTTCGGGACACAATTCAACCTGGTACTTCCCCTGATCATCTGGGCCCCTGTGCTAAAAAAGGAGCCTGGGAAACCAAGAGGGGCAGGGACGGGAGAAGGGAGCTGGGCTGCAGACGGGCCCACACTCTCGGCTGTTGAGCTCACACAGTAGATTTGAGACGTACTGAGCTCCTAAAATATACCTCGCAATATCTAATGTTCTATAGCCTCTGATGGGTCTCCCCTACTGGACTGCCAGCTCAGTGAAGCCAAGGGCTTCATCTTCTGTTCCTACTACAGAACAGACATACTGTTGTTTAGTAAGCATGACAGCGGACAAATTACCACCCATTACTACCTGACTTTCCTCGTTCCCTGCTCACCCGGCTTTTCCCAAGAATCTTGTGTCAGCCATGAGAATGTCTCTATTTAATACTGTGTTCCTCCTCCTTTTCTTCTTTCTTTTTTCCAGAATAAAGATAATGAACAGCTGTTACATTTTTAAATAATGCTGTGAACTGACCCCTAGTGGCCCAGGAAAGGGTAAGTTCCTTTCCAGATACTGCTATTTGGGTGGTGCTATGAATGGGAAGGATGACAAAATAAAGGAATATCATTTTCAGAAGCTGGTTCTAACCCTGAGATGGGATCCAGGTGTAGGTGTCCTGTTCAAGTGTTGCTCCTCTAACCCCACGCAGGATGTACGCGCGCTCGCTCCCAGCTTTTAGAGCATCTGTGTTCTCACATGCCAACTTGTCTTAATCCTCGTGATTCTGAAGGGGAAAAAGAGGAAAATTAGAACTACACATTCCAGAAGAGAAATACATAGGTAGGTGTGGGAAGGAAGGAAGAATAGACAGAGAGAGGGGCAGGCACTTGGGTGTTCTCTGGAGTGCTGAGTGTGTGCCATGTTCCCCGCTTGTGCTTTGTCCCTGTGACTCCACCTCCCCGGCCACAGATGACTGGGCCAAGGATGAGCACCTGGCCCAGAGACAGCCATCGATGGCAGTGGCTGTGGTCCAGAAGTGCACAACAGAATCACCTGGGGAGACTTTTCAAAATAGCAGATGTCTAATCCAACACCAGATGGAGAGTCTAACTTATTACATATCAATGAGTCCCCAGGAAGTGCATTTTGGAAAAGCTGTGCAGATATTTCTAATGTAATCCTGTGTTAAAGAACCCCATATGCTGGTTTCAAGGGCAATTTTGCCCCCAAAGAAGTTCCTTATACTGGACAGCAATTAGGTAAACCACTCAAAAGCCTTTTGGAGGAGTCTGATCTCAGGGCAACCAGAGACCTGCTTATTCCAGAGAACCCGGAGCAACAGAAACCATCTCATAGAAAAGGCGGAGCCCTGCAGTGGAGAGAGTAATGGACGTCGAGGAAACAATGAAAACAGTTGGTGCAGGGCCATCTGAGAGGCTATCATGTGATAAGCCTCAACTGCATCCTAAAGATTTTCTTTTTTTTTTTTTTTTGAGACAGGGTCTCGCTTTGTAGTTCAGGCTGGCCCTGAGCTCGCTATGTAGCCCAGGCAAGCCTCGAACTCAGCAATCCTCCTGTCTCTGCCTCCCGAGTGCTGGGATTACAGGCATGAGCTACCACGCCCGTCTTTTTTTTTGAGACAGGGTCTCGCTTTTGTAGTTCAGGCTGGCCCTGAGCTCACTATGGTGCCCAGGCAAGCCACCACGAACTCAGCAATCCTCCTGTCTCTGCCTCCCGAGTGCTGGGATGACAGGCGTGAGCCACCACGCCCGGCATTGTGGTATGCGGTGTTGATTGTTGGTGGGCGTGTCTCCACGCCCAGCATTATATGTGGTCACCGGGGATCGAACTCAGGACCTTGCGCTTGCGAGGCAGGCGCCGGAAGCACTGAGCTAACCCTCCGGCCCAAGATTTTCATTTCTTAATAGGAACTGGCTGCAGGCTTCTTTCACTGTCTGCTTATCTCTTACTGGCTTGGACATGTCTCCTAAATACCTGTTCCCTCCTCTGACCTGAGTCTGTCTTAGTCTACTGCTTGCAAATTGATAAAACTTCTTGGAGGAAAATAGCTGGACATATTCATTCAGCACTCTTGAAGTGCTGCAAATATACGTCCTTTACTAAGGAGGAAGCAGTGGGCGAGACAGCCCATGGGTTACCTGCACAAAGCTTCCATCTGAGTAGGTTAATAAAATAAATCGCGCAGAGGGCAGGCAGGTGTTTTGAGACAGTGGTAATGTTGTGTTAGAGAGGCCAGGGAGCAGCAGCCTTTGGATGGGCGGGGATGGCCTCTCCGAGGAGGTGGCCCTGGGATGCTCACCTGCATAGCCATGCACTTGTCATAGGAGCTTCCTTTTGCAACCCCAGAGACTCCTTTGCGAGCATCTTTTGAATAGCTGCATTTCACAGGCAGGAAATGGGAAGGCTCAGAGAAGGAGCAGGACTTGTTCACAGGCTCACGGCGGCAGGCAAGCTGCAGGACTGAGCGCTTCGGTGTCCCCTGCACACAATATCCTGCCCACCACCCCGGCATCTCTGTGTGGAGACCTCTTTGGGTGTCATAATCATTCATGTCCCCAAGTATGTCTGTCAATCTGAAAGGCAGACGGCTGAGAGGGAGGTGGCAGGGCTGACTGAGAGCTCTTGGCTCTGCTCCTCTCGGGCCAGGCTTCTGCGCACCTGAAATGCCCATGGATTGCAGGGCAATGACAAAGGGTGGAGGACTAATCAAATTTTGCAAGTAACAAGGGCTTCCTTGATGCAGAGGAATCTGGTTTCTGTGGTCTGACAGCTGCTCTGCACACCTTCCCAGAGATTGCTGGGGGAGGAGGGAGGAGGTGTAGCGGGGAGGGAGGAAAGGCATCCTCTCCAGTCAGTTAGGAATAAATGCAACCTTCCTCCCAAATTAAAATAACCGGATGTTAAAGCAGGTTTCTTCTGGGCCAGCCTTCGCCGCCCAGCCCTCCAGCTGTTTAACATTCCCTTCCCCTTCTCCCTTTCTGTCTGCCGGGATTTCTCTCCTCTCTCCACCAAGAGCCCCCTCCCCTTTCCTTTTCCTTTCTTCTCTCTCCCCCTCACACCATGTTACCATTATTGTCAGTTGAGCGAGCTGCATGCATGCCAAATCAGGTCATTCACAAATATAGAACAAACGTCTGTCACCGCAGATTTACCACTAGGACTAAGGCCTGGCCCTTCTGTCTGTAAAAAGTGTGCCCATTAGTTATGTGGGATCCCAGCCCCCCAGCCTTTTAGCCCTCTACCTCAGCTTACCGAGGTAAGTACTCTTCCAATAAACATCGTTTGCGTGTCTTTAATGATTTATTGTAACAGGCCCATTTGTGTCTCTAAGGCAGACATGCTCAGCTTTCCATGTAACCCCACCCCACCTCCAGCACATGGACAAAGCCACATTCTAGGATTTAAGGCTTAACTATAAATATTTGCTCTAGGCTGAAAACTGCAGGAGGGTATTTGCCCAAAACAAGGAAACTAACAAGACTCCTTTAAAGAAAATGAACATGAGCAGAGAAAACTTTCCAAGAGAAAGAATCAACTAAACATTGAACTCTATTTACATTATTCAGAACTCATTTTGGACACTCTTAATTCATCGCGAATTTTTACACTGTTAAAATCAGATTGATTCTCTTTTTAACCTGGCACCAAAGTATACTCAGTGACAAATAAAAGGAAAATAATAGTAGAGGAAAATAATAAAGATAAAATTAATCTTAAATGCCTGTTTATCTTTAAAATGGTCCAGTCCTCAAATGGCTCACTTCATTTTAAAGTACAAATCCACTGTGTGTCTGAAGATAACTAAAGCAAAGCAAAGGTACACATGTGTATGAATCAGATAACTAAGCATAAAATTCCAAAAATTAGTTTTTTTCGGATTTTGTTGACAAGTACTTTACCACAGGCCAGAAACATTTTGAAGGGCTTCTAAAACTTAAGATAAAAAAAAAAAAAAAGAAAAAGGCAAAAGCATAACCTATTACCAATACAACTTACTTCTAGTTTGTTAGGTTGGGTCTATTTTCATAGCTTAGGGTTTTTATTAATTTTTAAATGGAGGCACTAGAAACCACAGTTGTTAAAGCGAGAAAATCAGATACAACTGCCCCATGCTGTATTACCCCATGAACCCCAGCGGCAAGTGCCTGGCAAAGTGAATCATTACACTACTGTTATTCTTATCGCTCTTGTTACTGTTTTGTTCTTTTCTTTGATCATGAGTTGACTGGTTTAGCCATCTTACATGGCTGTGATAGGAATTCATTACCATGTGATGGCTGTTGGGCAGCCTATGGGAAATGATTTGGGAGTTGTGCAAACACTGAATCATGCAGTAAATTAACACTCATTTTCACGCATGCATGTATGCATGTTGATGACCTGGAAACACTGGCTTACACTCCAGATTTTCCCTTGTTCCTGATGTTTCCTTCTGTGGTAGGAATAGAACAATACAGGCTTCCTTCAGGGGACAGAACAGCACCTACCTACATATTGTGGAAGAGGGAGAGGAGCAGATGGACGCAGAGCACACTCAGAGGGGACCAGGCGGCCCACGCCGAGAGGAAACACACCTACCAACTCTCTCACCTGGGCACTGCCAGCCTTCTTGGCAGCCAGTCTGCCTGGGGAAAGAGAAAGCGTGGGCCAGAAGGAGAGGAGGATCCAACAATGGCTCGTGGAACAGTCCCCATAGCTGGCTCCTGAGGCTGTTGGGTTTTTACAAGTTCTGTCACCAAAAAGAGAACAGTATACATAAATGGATGTCACTCCTCCTCTTCTTAAATGTCCCCTGACGTATAGGAGTCTACAACGACCTCTTACAGCCTTTTGTCCTTCTGGTGGTAAGAAGACCAACTAAAATAGTCTTCAATTCACTACACACCAAATCTCTCCTGGTGCCAGGAATGAGAACAGAAACAACCACTTTTCACCATGTATGGGCCTGTGGGAGACCGTTCACCCCACAGCAGCACTGTCCAGAGGCTCTTCCTGTGATGGTAGACATGTTCAGTTCTGCGCTGTCCCATGGGAAAGCCATCTGGGAAGTGACCTGTGGCTGATGTCACGGAGGAACCATCTTTTAAATTGTATATGATTTAAATTTATAATGAAAGGGCTGGAGATTTAGCTCAATGGTTCCACCGCCTAGCAAGCGCAAGGTCCCTGGTTCAACCCTGGTAACCACATACAAAGATATGATATTAGGCGTGGTGACTCACACCCACCAGCCATCAAAACCACATACCACAGTGCCAGGCGTGGTGGCTCACACCTGTAATCCCAGCACTTGGGAGGCAGAGGCAGGAGGACTGCTGAGTTCAAGGCTTGCCTGGGCTACATAGTGAGCTCAGGGCCAGCCTGAACTACAAAGCAAGACGCTGTCTCAAAAAAAAAAAAATTGGGGCCGGAGGGTTAGCTCAGTGGTTCCGGCGCCTGCCTCACAAGCGCAAGGTCCTGAGTTCGATCCCCGGTAACCACATACAATACTAGGCATGGTGACTCATGCCCACCAGCAATCAATACCACATACCACAATGCCAGACATGGTGGCTCACGCCTGTCATCCCAGCACTCGGGAGGCAGAGACAGGAGGATTGCTGAGTTTGAGGTTTGCCTGGGCTCCATAGTGAGCTCAGAGCCAGCCTGAACTACAAAGCGAGACCCTGTGTCAAAAAGGAAAAAAAAAATTTATAATGAAAGCTTTTTTTAAATGACCTTGAGTACTTAGTGAAGTATGAGGTCTGATAAAAATGAGTATTTAAATTAAAAATTTAAAAATTATTGTAAATAATTTTTAAAAAGCATTGTCATCAATCCCCCTTGCTTCAAATACACACTTATCTGGTCACTCTTGCCTCTTTCTGAATTAGTTCTGGAAATATTCTTTTGTAAGATGTTTAGTTTTCCTGTTGGGGCTGCTTTGATGTCCTGAACTGATTCAAAACTTTTACCTTTCATGATCATTTCTAGATCTGGTGATTAAGGTGGGTGAGGACATACCTTAGTGTTAGTGTTTCTGTTTGACAGATATTGCCATGAATGATCATATTTCACTCATACTTCATGTATAGATGTTCATGGCATTATTTTTGCAACTTTTCAATAGGTCGCGAAAAATTTTTTAAAAAATAAAATGTTAGTTGAAAGTAGAAAAGAAGCAGTGCTAGGAATACTTATGTAGCACTGTGTGTCATGAGCTCTTCTAAGCACTTTACACGGACTGACTCTGATATCTTGTACTATGTGCTGTTATTTTGTTACAGATAGAAAGTTGTTGAGATTTGGCAGAAGTCAACCACCAGCAAAAGGTGGAGTCAGGCTTCCCACCAGCAGCCCTGCAGCAACCCTTCCTACTGAGGTGTTTTCCTGGAGTGTTCTAGTTCTTAGCATATTCTAAAGGGGTTGGCCAAGTTGTTTATCAACTTCAACAGCTCTAACATTTTGAAGTTCTTCCTCACAACTGTGCGAAATTTATCTCCCCATGGATTTCATCAATTCGCCCCGTTACTAAAGTAGGAACACGCAAGCAAAGCACTCCCCCCCCGCAGAAGACATGCTCCACAAACACTGGGAATCGATTACATCCACCACTGTATCCTGAAGCTGGAAGAATGCTTCCTGGTGCGTGGCAAGCACTCTCTAGAAAGTTATCAAATGAACAAATGAACCGTCTTTCAAATATTAGAAGGCCAACTTCTGAAAATTTCCATCCTTTCTTGAAAACATTCCTAGCCCGTCCAGCTCTTCCATTAATGTGACAGTCACTGGCTCATTCCAACTTTCCTAATTGAAAAGGTTGTGCCAAAGTCGGGGAAGGGGAGGGAGTATCAGTGCACACTTGTATCCTCAGGAGGCTAAGACACAGATCACAAGCTGAAGACCAGTCTGGGCAATTCAGCAAGATCCTCTCTTAAAATTAAAAATAAAAAAAGGCTGGGTCGGAGATTTAGCTTAGTAGTTCTGCTGCCTAACTAGCAAGCGCAAGGTCCCTGGTTCTATCCCTGGTAACCACATATCACAGTGTCGGGCATGGTGACTCACGCCCACCGGCAATCAGTACCACACACCACAATGCCGGGCGTGGTGGCTCACGCCTGTCATCCTAGCACTCAGGAGGCAGAGGCAGGAGGATTGCTGAGTTTGAGGCTGGCCTGGGCTACATAGTGAGCTTAGGGCCAGCCTGAACTACAAAGTAAGACCCTATCTCTAAAAATAAAAACACCCCCAAAATTAAAAGATTTAAAAGGCTGAGTATATAGCTCCATAGTAAATGGCCACTGGGTTCAATTCTCAATACTGACCAAAAAGAAAAAAAGGCATTGAAAACAGTTATTTCAGAGTTCACTGCCCACCATCAAGTGGCATTATGATCATCACTTTCCCCGCTCTCGATGGTTTTCTCCTGCTAGAAGTGCCAAAGAGATCACAACAATTTTTAAATAACATTGAGAAAACCACCTAAGAGACTCCCTGGCAAAGATGCTAGACCGAACATGCATATTTACTCTTTCTCCGTCATAAACCCCGGTAAGGCATATATACTGCATAACCCCTGAAGATGGTGGTAATGAGTGAGGTAGTAATAATACCGGGGAGCTGGACAGCAGGTGCTTAAATGGCAGCTGACTCATTAGAGCTAAGAAAGGTGAATCCTAAACCACCAGCGGGATCAGCAATAAACAAACCTAATGACAATGAAGCCTCCCAAAGGCTCAGAAACCGGTGGCACCAGCTACTTCAGAGCTTAAGGTACAGGGTCACAAGAGGGGAACTGGTTGAACAATATGTCTGTGCTTGACACCTCTCCCCACCACCCAGCAGATGGGGGAGGGGTCTCCAGAGACGGTGACAGAGAAGGGTCACACGAGCCAGAGACATCACTCAGGGCAGGGCGCCCAACAAAAGGAGGACTGCGTAGGGGCTGAAGGAGGCTCAAATGAACACGACACCTCGGCTACAGAGACCACGGCCGGCACCTCTCATTGTGCTTGGAGGATGTGGCAGCCTGTCTCTGACCTTCAGGCAGGAGTTGGGAGTGTTTTGTCTGGACAGTCCAACTTGTCTAAGAGGAAAGACTTTAGGAATCTGACAAAAAGTGGTACCCAAAGAAGTGGCTAAACCAGATCAGGCTAGTGGACCCCACCCTGTGCCAATTTAGCCGCCAGCTCTGAGCTTCTATTTCACTTCAAAAATCATTTAATTTTTTCATTGTGGAAGCACTGTATAACATAAAATTTATATTTAGCCATTTTGTGACATTAAATACGTTCCTATCAGTGTGCCACTATAACCACCATCCACCCCAGAGATTTTGCATTAACTTCTAAGTAACTCCTCCTTACCTCCCCTTCCGCCCCTGATCATCTCTATTCTACTTTCTATCACTAAGATTTGACTATTTATAGCATTTCTTACAAATGGAATCATATTATTTCAAGTAGCATTATGTCTCAAAGGTCATCTATTTTGTAGTTTATGTCAAAATTCCCTTCCTTTTCAAGTGTAACTAATATTCCATCAATGGAGTAATATAGGAACAGAAACTATAGAGATAAAAGAAAGCTTATTTGGGGTGTAGGGGTAAGTAACAAGGGAAAGAAAAAATATGATGGTAATAAAAAAGGGAAACAAAGCTTATGTATAGAGAGGCAGGGGGTTATAGGGTGGTGGGGGAATGGGAAAAAATGAGAATTAAATTGTATCATATCCTGATACAAATTCTCAATATTGTGTGTGATCATGATGTGTATATATAATGTACCAATAAAGATTCAAACAGAAAAATAAAAAGAAAGCTGATTTGTTAACTATAGCCTAGAGAGGTTTTCAAATTCCTTTCTCAAGTCAGGATGTTTTATAAAACCTTCCCACACAGCACAGAAAAGCTACCAGAGGAGCTACCATGGTTAGTGGCCACTGCAATACTAAATGTTTTTTCAGGTCTCACAGTAGAGGATAACATCTTTAAATTTCACCATACGCAGTACATGGACCCATGCAGAAGCACACAGAAACAAACAGCTACCTAGAGCCATTCAGATATGATTAGCTCAGACCCTGGCCTCTAATGTCTAAACTGTGAATAACCTTAAGCACAGAGAATTGCTGCTATTGGAGTCCATGCCTTTCTGGACACCAAAGGACACAGACTGGTAGGTAAAAAAGGAAGGGACCACAGTCAGGTTGACAACAATCCATGAACTCAGCTCGAGTGGAGATATTTACTAGCAAACACCTACTTTATTAAGAGTTTCTCTTGCTTCTTCTGTGGAGTGTCATTCAGTGAGACACCTACGATGGTTGCTTCTTCATATTAAGTGATGTTCTTCATGTATTTCTCATTTTTGTTTTGCTTTCACACTTACAAATTATCCTTCATTTATTCAAATACTAACAGCATCTGTGTGCCAAGTGCTATATGTACTTGGCACTTAGCACACAACGTGAAGGAATCAAAGCACTTTGATTTATGGGAAATAGTATTTTCTACATTCATTTTAACAAGTAATTATTTGAGCTGCTCAGGAACTGTGCTAAAACACAAGCAAAACAAAGATGACTGTTATTACTGAACATGCTTAAGTTGAATGGGTTAATGACTAGTAAGTAGTTTATGTCATATAGTGGACATTAAATCACTATCATCCTGTAAGTATTTTTCTGCTCTTGCTATTACATTCTAGTCACATTTATCTTCTGCTTAAAGTTCTTCAGTTTTTAAATACAAAATCCTATCTGTATATGTAAGGCCTTTCATATTGGTTTCTGTTCCTAGTTTTCCAGTTTCTTTCCTAGCATGTCTCCAAAACTAAACTTATACACTTTTGCATTGTTATCCCGTCTGGTCAGAAATCTCCCACCTTGCACCCTAACATCCAACTCTGCACAGCTTGGCTCAGACCTGAGTCATTACCATAACATCACAGAAGTTTTTTACCTCTCCTGCTACGGGGTAGTAAATGACATGGAGTAGAATTAAATTCTAGTCTCCCCACTTCCTAGTTTGGGGCACATCACTGTATTCATCAGCACTCAACAACACTGCAAATTCCATTGGGACTCTCCTCTCCCTCCAGGTGACATTCGGGTCAGCAGTCCTGCACAGTGCTGGGCCTCAGGCGAAGAGGGCTGCCCTTGTGGTGAACCCATTGACATAGTTCGCCCCTGGGTACCACTGCGTCTCCCTGCACAACTCTCTGGGGGCATTAACCTTGTGCTGCCTGCTTGGGACAGAGATAATCACTGGCTTTCTGCTTCTCTGAGATTCTCAGATATCCTTCTTTTTCATCCTTCTCCTGGCAATATGAAGGTGACTCTATTATGCTAGAGAGATGATATGAGAAGAAAACATTCATCCTTTGGCCCAGCCCACCAAACTTCCACTGGACTCCCATGGTCAGTCTATTACTCTAGCAGTCTTCCCACTCTGGGCCTTTGTCTTTTGAAAACAAGTCAGGAACTCTGTCAGCCTATTTCAGTTTCAACCCAGCCACCTTTTTCACCTGAAGATATTAATTTAAAATCTCCTTCTAGGAGATGGGGTGGGGAGGACATGCTAATGAAAAAAGAAAAAAAAAGTATTATTTTCTCAAAACAATATCTTGATTTACCTGAAAATAAATATGGGCCACACAGTGGGGCATTTCTTGGTCCTGGGAGCTGGCCAGAGACAGAGTCATGGCTTAGTTATTTTTTTTAATTTCTAAATTTTGAATAACGTCTGGTATATAGTAGGCACTCAATAACTGTTGAAGAATGGGTAAAATTAGTGAGCACTCTCCCTTTATTAAACTCTTCTATATCTATAATCACCTATATGATAAAAATAGCAGCTTTTTAGGCAGATGATAGTTGAGGCCTTTGATTATCTGGCATCTGGCCTGTTTTTAGGTATTATCTAATCTTTTTCATTATTCTCTATATTTGTAGTTTGACTTTCCTACTGAATTGGAAGCCCCTTGAAGGCAGAGATCATATCTTTTCAATTCAAATGTAAAAACTAGGAAAAATATGTTTGTGAGATGCTGCACTAATACATTATGTGAGCAGAACCCAGGACATCATTTAGTATTTGGTCAAGATTCTAGTATCTTGAATAAGTGAACCTGGTGAGAATCTACCTTACTAGAATGGTGAGTGTTCAAGACTGAGGTATTTTTAAATTTGTCTTACATCATACATGCACACACACACACACACAGACTCATGTTTTGAAGATCAGGTGTACAAAAGTGTTTGTAATCATAAGAGGAAGAGAATCACTGTGAAATGGAGGATGAGTATGCATCAAACCAGCTGCATCCATCAGTGCAGGGGTAATTTCTAATTCTTTGTCTTCCCAACATCAGTATCTAACAGACAATATTTTTAACATGATAGGCAGGCACATTATGTTTTTCAAAGTTGGCTAGTATGGCACCCTTATTTTTTCTTTTTTCCAATTGTTTTGGCTATTCTAATTCTTTTGCCTTTTGATATAAATTTTAGAATATTTTGATTCTACAAACAAAATGAAACCCTAGAGGTATTATGTTAAAACTGTCAATTAAGGATAGCATCTGTTGGGCTGGGGATTTAGCTCAAGTGGTACCGTGCCAGCCTTGGATGCACAAGGGCCTGAGTTTGATCCTTGGTACCACAAAAAAAAAAAATGGCATCTGTTTTTCATGATATTAAAATAATTTATTTTCATTTCCTAATTTACCTCTCAGCCTATTTCCCAATAATACTATACCTTCTTTTTTTGCATAGAACATTTTAATTATTAAATTATCTCACTACATGGAGTTTCCCAGTCCATGAACATGGTACATCTCTCCATCAGTTTAGGTCGTCTTTGATTTTTTTTTTTTTTTTTGAGACATGGTTTCACTTTGTAGTTCAGGCTGGCCCTGAGCTCACTATGTAGCCCAGGTAAGACTCAAACTCAGCAATTCTCCTGCATCTGACTCCTGAGTGCTAGGATTACAGGCATGAACCACCACACCTGGCTTGTATAGTATTTTTGTTAGAAATGAATAATGAATTTTGTCCAACTGTTTTTCTGCATAAACGTATAGGGTCATAGGACTATGCATTTTGTCTCTTAATATAACAGATATATTGATTGGCTTTTTCATGTTGTACCAGCCTTGGATTCTCAGGACACATTTCACACACACACACACACACACACAGACTGATGGACAGATATAGATATTTAAATTGAAATTGCAAATATTTTCTGATAAAAATTCTTCCATAGTCATCTAGTCCTTTACTAACCTACCTGGTTTTTAATATCAAAGTATTGCTGACATAAAAATGACTTGAAAAATAATCTCTCTCTCTGATTTTCACAAAGAGGCTGTACAGAATTGGTATTATTTCATCCTTAAATTTTGGTAGAATGAATAGATGAAGTCATCTGAGTTTAGAGATTTCTTTCAGTGAAACACTGTAAAGTATGAATTCAGTTTCCTAAATAAATATAAAGTTGTTCAGTCAACCCCTTATTCTTGGAGGGTTTTGGATGTTTTATTTTTTTATATTGGGAATCAGACCAAGACCTTGTGTTTGTCAAGCAGGAACTACCTGCCTCTTGGGTAGTTTTGACAGGTGGTCTCTTTCAAAGAACTGGATATCTAGGCTATTGAATTTATATATGTATAGTTTTTTAAGTATCCTTTTATATTTTTAATATCTGTGAAGTCTACATTTATGTGCACTCTTATTTGTAATAGTAATAATTTGTGTTTTCTTCATCTTTTTTCTTTTGTAGTATATTTCTTAGGATTCTCTGGGATATCATTATGAACAGAATTATATATATATATATATATATATACATATACATATATATATATTTATATAAATCTATTAGCTTGGCTTAGAGGGTCAGAGGTTGGATAGTCCACAATCATTGTCTCCACACTGAAGACCCAGTAAATGGCCAGTTCAGGGAGCTGAAAGTCTCAGAACAAGGGAGATCAAGGATCAGCCCAAATCCAAGATGGAAGGTCTGGAAGATCCCTGGAGAGTTGCTGGTGTGAGTCCATATCATCAGACTGAAGAAGCAGGAGTCTGATCTCCACAGCTGATGCCATAAGCAAAAGATGCAGCCAGTCAGGATGAACTGAGGATGGTGCATTAACTGACTGCCTCCTTCCTCCACTTCTGCTCCACCTGGGACGCATGCCTGTTGGATAGTGACACTCAGAACCAGGGCAGGTCTTCCCCTCTCAGTTACTGGCCTACATGCCAATCATCTCTGGAAACATCCCTACAGACAAGTCCAGACAGAGCAGAAATATGCTGTACTAATCTCCTAGGCATCTCCCAACCCACTTTTGATAGTTAACTGATTGTGTAAGGAAGAAACATACAATTGAATTGGATTAGCATAGTTCTGAGTGTGGCTGAAGGGATTTACTGAAAACAAAAAACCCACCATTTTAGTGTGGTACTAAATACAAACGGAGAAAGTGTGTTTCTTTATTTTGCTTTCAATATTAGGAAAAAAAAAATCAAAGGAGAGAAGTGTCCTGTCTTTTTCTAGCTTGTGTAGCATTTTTCTATTCTTATTTCTATTCTTATCTTAGCCTTCTCATTGTTTCATTTAGGTTTCTTTTGCTTTCCTTTTTCTATTTCTTTAAAATGGAAGCTTAGTTGCACTGAAACCTTTTCTATTAAAATCACCTGATGAAATAAATGTCCTTCCAAGTACAGTTTATCTCTATCTTACATAAGTTTAAGTAGGCTATTTTTAAATTTTTGTCTAAAATGCTAATTATTTATGAAAGAGCAACTGACAGAAAGGAACTGTATCATCCAATAAATAAATCAGAGTAATCTTCAGGAATGTTTGCCTGAGTAATATTAACGTTGTTTTCTTCTCATTTTAACTGAAGTGAGGCACTGTGAGAAATTTTAAAATAAAGAATTAAATAAGCTATTTGCCCTACAGATTGTTTAATCTTTAGCAATGTAATACAATAATTTCTCTTCAGCTTAGTTTTAGAAGGATTCTGAATCCAAACTTTTGGAACCTCACTGAATCAGAAACTTTAATTATGTAGCAACTTCTCCTCTGGATATATGTTAGGATATTTCTCAAACTCTAATTGGCCCATATTCACTTTGAGAGTTTACTAAACAAAGATTGTTTTGGACTGTACCCGAGGAGTTTCTGATTCAGGTCTGGAGTTGCAAGGATTTGCATTTCTAAAATGTTCCTGGGTGATGCTTATGTTGCTGGTCGGAGGACCACACTTTAAGTAGTCTTCTATAGCATTAGAAGACTACATCAGGTTCTCTTGGACAGGCCTTCATACTTCGCTGGGTTTTCTACACCCTTTACATTTTTCCTTTTTAAAAATTATCTTAGCTTCTTCATTTTCCTGTCTTCCAACTATGGATATTTTCCAAGATTATAATTTTGGTTCTTATCTCTGTATCTTTCTACTATAAAATCACTAACTGTTTGTTTATGTCCAGAATTGAACTCAGGACCTCACACTTGCCTGGTAGGCACTGTGCCACTGAGCTAAATCCCCAACTCTACCAACTACTTATTTTAGTATATGTGCTGCCGAAGAGAGCACTACCAACTACTTATTGAAAGTCTAAATGTCAAGTTAGTCTCTTGGTACTATGAAAGGCAAAACCAAAGGGATCTATGACCCCTCTCCTCCACTATCTGCGAAGGTGTTCTCAGAACTTTCTTACAAAAAGGAACATCTCCTTTGCTTTCTCATAGCTCTTTGTTTCACTCATCTGGCTTTTATTTCATTCTCTTTTTGTTGGGAATTTCCTGAAACAATATCCTAAATTTTGATTTAAAACAGGATCTGGACTGGGAACAATGATCTCAATCCATGGACTTCTAATAGCTCATGAGTCTCAGTGAAATACAATAGCTTCATCCAGGCAAGTGTCACCTCAGGTTGATGATTTTCTAAACACAAGAGAGAGAGATCTTGGATTGTCCTCGTGATAAGATCATGTTTGGGAAATGGCTAGGCAGGATGCTGTCAGTCTGTTTTCTACTGCTCCAAATGAATACCACGGATTGCATAATTTATAAACAGACATTCATTTAGGTCATAGTTCTGAAGGTTGGGAAGTCCAAGAGCATGACACTGACATCTAGTGATGACTTTCTTGGTATATTATATTGCATGGAGGGTACACGTGATGAGGCAAAACAAGCTGTTTCAGCTCAGGTCTTCTCCTTCTTCTTATAAATCTACCATTCCCAACAGAGGGGTCTATCTCTTGTTACCTTATGTGACCCTGATTACCTCCCAAAGGCCTTGTTTCTACACACCATCAACATGAATTTGGGGCTTGAGTTTCAACATGAGCTTCAGAGGAGACATTCAAACCCTGGCAGATGCCACATGGGAACTGTTTCCCTTTCTGCAATCATTAGCTCATCTAGCCTCATGTTTTCAAGGTGTAAAAGGAAGGATATTATATTTATTTTTGCAGCTGTGCAGAATAAGTGTAACTGGAAGAAAAATCCAAATGAAGAAATCCATTTGTAAGAAAATGAGAGACCGCCGGGCGTGGTGGCTCACGCCTGTAATCCCAGCACTCGGGAGGCAGAGACAGGAGGATTGCTGAGTTCGAGGCTTGCCTGGGCTACATAGTGAGCTCAGGGCCAGCCTGAACTACAAAGTGAGACCCTGTCTCAAAAAAAAAAAAAAAAAAAAAAAAAATTAAAAAAAAAAAAAGAAAATGAGAGACAAGGGGGCAAGTGAGAATGCGTTATTACCAGGGCAAGTTACTAAAATCTCACTGGGGCAGCGTGATTGCGACAGAGGAACAGTCACCAGGAAAAACTTTACTTAGAAACTAAATGTAGAATAAGGTCTCCATTGTTTGTCTTACAGTGGTCAGAGTTCATGAGTGTCTTGCTTTGACGCCAGGGGCTCTGTGTCTCCACTCTGAGCCAGCTTCTATTAAGAGGAACCCATATATCTTCTAAGAATATTTCTGTCTTGTCTCTAGCTTAGTAACATTACAAAAAGGAAATGAGGTCATGGGAGCTTCCATGGATCTGTTGATGCCAGTGACTGCTGATACAAAGGATCCCTGGTGAAACACAATCATATACAGAGTTAAGTTTACTCTATGTCATCAGCTCAAGAGAGAGCAGAGACTGACTATCCTACAACACTGACTCCATAACAAAATGTCACTCCATATGCAGATGGCCTAAACACGTGGTAGGAAATGCCCTCAAATAACACAAAGCAATGCCAAAATCTTCCCTGCAGATGAAAAGGGAGGGGAAATATTTTAATGATGGAGTCAATTCTGATGTAACTCACTTTTTCTCTCTTTCACTTTCCACATAAAAGATTATTGCTAGGTAGTCAGTAGACTGGATTAAAATCTACAGCATCTTCTAAATCTTCTGTAGCAGAAAAACTAATAAAAATGAAGAAAAGAAGCTCTTACAGAAAACAGTTCAGAACACATTCAGAATTTAGCAAATGGGGAACTTATTATGTAAAAAGAAAATTTTGTAATTTAGCCCTACGAAGAGACTTCCTAATGCCACACACATCACACACATACACATATGTATTGTTATAAATACACGTATACACACATTCTTAGATTCTGATTTTCAGTAAGTGCTGACTACAAGCCCATTACTTTTTAGAGTAACAAATGACATATGTTGCCATTTTTATTGCAGGGAAGAACTAGTTTCAGTGTCCTCTCTGAAATACAAGAGAAGTGTTAGTCCCTGAGGGGCAGGAGAGAGCCATGGTGACAGCTGAACTGGAGGGAGGAGAACAAATGTCTTTGAAATAGATCCTCTGACTCCATCTGGTTTTGGAACCACCTGAGACACAGAATATCTTTTTCTTCCATACATAACCAACTAGTTGCCATTTTTAAAATATTTATCCATGCTCCTCTAATTTTTTATTCATCCACCAGAATGTCTTAAAAGAGTAGGCATTCAATAAATGTTCCATGAATGAATGGATTTTTCTCCTTCACTTCTGGGCTTCAGATACCTGTTTGATTTTCTCTCTCAACAGATACTGGTGTGCAGGCTGTTCAGTTCAAAAATATCACCATGGCAAATCCTGCAGGAATTACTTCTCTCACTTCACCAACAGCCTCAAGTTATACAGCTACACCAAGTAACTGGAGACTGAAGTTACCTACCTTAAAAACATGTGAACTGGGATCAAAGAGAGATGGGAAGAAGAAAGACTAATTTATGGACCTATCTCAGCATCCCAGAAACACTTTAAACATCTTCCACTTACATTTCTTTCCTTCCTTCCTTCCTTCCTTCCTTTCGAGACAGGGTCTCACTTTGTAGTTCAGGCTGGCCCTGAGCTCACTATGTAGTCCAGGCAAACCTGGAACTCAGCAATCCTCCTGCCTCCGCCTCCCGAGTGCTGGGATGACAGGTGTGAGCCACCACACCCAGCACTGTGGTATGTGGTATTGATAGCTGGTGGGTGTGAGTCACCACGCCCAGCATTGTATGTGGTTATGGGGGATCAAACTCAGGGCCTTGCACTTGCGAGGCAGGCACTGGAACCACTGAGCTAAATCTCCGGCCCTGCTTTTCCTTTTTTTATAACTGATGGCCAGTTAGCATGAAGATATCTCAGATACCAAAAGAGGGGAAATACTTTCTAAGAGACAATTATAAGCTTTAGTCAAGGACTGTAACTATGATGCAACTCTCTGGAGAGACCTCTTCTTTGAGAAGGCCACTAGCTTTTGTTTTTACTCTAGCACCAAACCCTTTTTAAAAAATTTGAATCTTTATTAGTACATTATATGTACATATCGTGAACACACAATATTGAGAATTTTATCAGCATATGACACAATTGAGACCATTTGTTACTAATATAAGTTGGTAACAGAGTACCGCCACTCCTCTGGATCAGATAAAATAAGGGAACTGCTTTCCTTCATAGAAATATTCCCACCAACAAGAGTAAGAGAAGGGAAATTTTGCTTTGATATTCATACATTTCAACTTCCTGCTTTCTCACCTTGAAAATAATCTATTGAGAATGTTCCTAGAGAGAAGGTACTTCTCAGTTTGTGAGTGAAGGAGTCTAAGTACTTACTTGCACTGACTTGAGTTGACAACATCAGCAATTTTGTTTCACTTGAACAAAATTGATCCAGGTGAGCGTAAAAGCAGAGCTCTAGCTATTGAGATAAGGTGAGAGTACAACAGGGCATGCCTCTGGATCTTTATTTTGAGCCTGGAAGGAAGCAGACTTATTTGATCTAAGTGCCATTTGCTACTTAACCCAAATGAAACAACAGAAATACCTGCTAAGAGTAAATGGACTTCAGAGTATTTCAGAGAGGACCAAGGAGTTGTGAGAAGGGCCAGTGTAGCCTTACAAAGTCAGATCTCTGATTGCTGGGGCACTGATGAGTCTCAAAGCTTATGCAATATTTACATGACCTGTTCTGTCCAAATTCAACTGTGGGGACTTGTTCTTGGTCTTCTCAGATGTTCCCAACACCCTGTTTTGTAGCTTTGCACAACTTGACCCTTCCAACACAATGACAACCCTTCAAAGAGGAATTTCAGGGCCTTTGGGAGTTTTGTTCTGTTTTCTGACAAAAGATTCATTGTCATTATTGATTCTTCTCTTCTTTCATATATTCACTGTTCTGAGCAAATCACTGTGTAAAACATTTCTCAAGTGTTCACCATAGGCTTCTTTGAACCCCTGGGGAGAGGTGAATCAGGTCTAGTTGTCCAGAGTCTGCAAGGCCTTCCCTCCGGGCTTTGTTGGGGAAGAAGCTGTGCAGCCAGAAAGCAAGATCTCTCTTGTAGGATCATTAGACCCCTGTGTGTTCAGGAGACTTAACTAATAAAATCCTCAGGAGGCAGAAAGAGGAGAACCTGGCTTGAGAAACCTAGCCAGGACTTTCAGCGTCATGTTTGACGGCAGCGGGAGGCACATTAAAAAGAGGCAGACCCCCGGGCCTGGTGGCTCACGCCTGTCATCCCAGCACTTGGGAGGCAGAGGCAGGAGAATTGCTGAGTACGAGGCTTGTCTGGGCACCATAGTGAGCTCAGGGCCAGCCTGAACTACAAAGTGAGACTCTGTCTCAAAAAAAAAAAAAAAAAAAAAAAAAAAAAAAAAAAAAAAAAAAAAAGAGGCAGATGCTCTGCATTTCATTTGGTCTTCAGGGTCAAGCTTTGGTGCAGTTCAGGGGCCCCGAGCCTGGGTCCCTGAGCCAAATGTACCCCAACAGCTTGTTCTCATATGGCCCTTAAGTCAAGAATGATTTATACATTTTTAAATGAGTGGTAGGAAAACTTAAAAACTCATATTTTGTGACATTTAAAAATTATAGAAAATGTATATTTTAGTGTCCGCAAGTAAAGTTTAGTGAAGCACAGTCACACCATATTGTCCACAGTTGTTTTTTGAGCAATATACATAGAACTGAGTAACTGCAATAGAGACCAGTGGGCCTGCAAAGAAAAAATACAAGTGAGTATGTGCATGTGTTTGTGTATGTGTGCACGCATGTACGTGTGTTTCTTGACAGAAAAAGTTATCTGATCCCTGACAGAACTCATGTTCATTCTTTATTCTCCTATTCTATTTTTAAATTAGGATCTGTTTGCAGTACATAATGATTACATTCATCATGGGGATTTGGTACATACATAACAAAGCTTAATTCTGTTTTTCTCCTTATTCCTCCCACCCTTCCCTGTTCCTTCCAATTCTAGGTTCCTTTCCCACCTGCAAAAGCTCTATTTACTTTTTGTTTCCTATTTTTAAGTTCAGTCTTCATCATTAAATAGAGGTGAGATCTCACTAAAATGCATGAATTATTTTTAGTGAATTGTTATGTAATCTGCTGGGGAATGAGCCACTAACTCTTACTCAAAAGAATATAGAATTATAGAACAATTTTACAATATTTATTTTAGAAATAAAATTTTTAAAAATAGAAACCAACACGAGACAAGTGTTCTCAGAGACCTCACTAACTTATTTGTCAAGGAAATGCAGGGTAAAATCATACGGAAACACTAGCTTACACTTAGAGAAATGTAAAAAATAATTAAAAATTGAGTAATGTGAAGTGTTGTGTAGGTACGCTACCGTATTAGGAAGCTAGCTTGTAATTCCTAATAAGATGGAAGATGTGTTGCCAGGACAGACTGGCAATTCCATTCCCAGGATTATTGTCCATTCAGCAGGCTCTCATGGTAGAGGAAACAGAAAGCTTGTTCTGCTGGATCGGGCCTCCAGCTCCTCTGAGCTTGTGGTGGCGTGCGTTTAGTTCTGCTCGTTGAGTTGGGAGTAGAATGACACGTATCATAGCTGAAGCACACATCAGGCTCATTACAAGACCCTTCTGAGTGGTAACTCATAGGTCAAAAAAGAAATTAGAATGGAAAATAGAAAACACTTCAAATTAAATAATGATACTACATATCAAAGCTTAGCATTATTCTACAAATACTTAGCATTATGCTATCAAATGGTACATATCAGAGAATTAACAAGGCTTAGATGGGAATTTATGGCTTCAACTGCATATATATACTAGCAAAGAAGAAAAGCTGAAGAAAATCAAAAAACCTTGAATCTTAGTTTGGGATCCTCAGAAGCAGACCTTGAGCTAAAGATTCAAGGGCAAGCAGTTTACAGGGAACTAATTAATTAGCTCATATAGCCATAGCAGAGTTATCACAGACTGGGTGGATTAAACAACAGAAATTTATGTCCTCACAGTTCTGGAGACTAGAATCTGAGTTCAAAGTGTCAGCAGAGCTGCTCTCTTCTGATGTCTTTCTCTCAGACTTACAGGTAACTCTCTTCTCCCTGTGTCCTCACATGGTCCCTCGCTTCGTGTTTGTATCTTAATCTCCTCTTATAAGGAGCAGAGCCCATCCATTCATTCATTCGTGCATAATCACCTCTTTAAAGATCCTACCTCCAAATATAGTTACATACTGAGATCTTGGGGGTTAGGACTTCAACATATGAATCTTGGGGATTCATATTTTGAATTTTGGTAAGCTCACAATTCAGCTCATGGTGGACAGACAGAAAGCAGAAAGAAACAAGAAGCGAGACAGGGAAAGAGAGCCTGTGGGTAAAGAGTATGTTATGAAGATAGATATTAAGGTAGGCGGCAGAGGCTCCATTATGATTCAGTACCTACAACAATACATAAGCTTCCTTCAGACTCATCTCAGCCAAAGGGCAAAGAGCTAGGACTTTAAAGTCTGACAGACCCTGGTCTGTAGTTAGGCATTTATCTCAGTGGATGGTAGTTGCCAGGCACTTGTAGCCTACAGCGCAAGCAGACTACTTGAGTCTAGGCAACCTTCTAACTAAGATGCAGATGCTGGCTACTGGAAGTGAGGCTAATGTGCAGGGGAATGATTAAAGGATCTCAGGACGTGTGCGTGAAGTTTCAATGGTGTTAGTTACGAAGACTTGTTCATAAGTTACAAAAATAGCGGCAAAGCAAATCCAAAGGGAAGGCAAAAATTATAACAAGTTGAACTGTACAAACAAGATCCACAAAACTAAAGTTTGTTTCCTTAAATTACTGATAAAATGGAAATTACCATCAAGACTGGCCAAACTAAAGAGAAAGCACAAATATAGGAATTAAAAAACAAGACACCATTATAAATCCTGCAAATATGAGATCATTAGAAGAAATAGGAAACAAAGAAACATGAGTACCAATTCTTTTCCCGAGAATGTTGTCAGAAGAATTAAAAGCAGATACTCAAACAATGTACACACCTGTTCATAATAGCCCTGTTCACAAAAGTAAAAAAGCAGAAACAACCATCCATCGGTGGGTGAACAAACAAACTATGGCGTATCTGAACAACAACATCTTATTCATCTATAGAAAAATGAATTACTTATACATATGACAATGTGGATGAACTTTGGAAATACTTAGCCTGAATGAAAGGATCTAGACACAAATGGTGACATGCACCATATATCTGTATGAAATAGCTAGAATAGGTAAATCCATGGAAACATCTAGCGGTTTTGCAGGACTAACCATGTGCCAGGTGCTGGATTACCTTTAGAAGTCAATAATTTCTAATATCTGATGGTACCAGTTAAACATTAACAGTTGTTCCATGAGGTTGGGGTTACTAGCCTCCATTTCTACAAAGAAGAAAAGGGTTCATGGAAAATAACCTGATTTCTGTTTCTCTGTCTGTCTCTTTATTTTGCAGAGCTGATCTAAAGAGTTTTTATTTTGACAAGCAGAACCCAAGAGAACTTGGGCGAGGTTACTTTAAAGCCGGGAGAAGCTCCAGAAAGTGGGCCAGCGAAGGGTTAGGTGGGTTGACATTCCAAATATAGCCTGTGCTTGGCCACTGAGGAAGAGAGATTTGTTGCTAGCAACAAGTACATAGAACGTGTGTGACTTGGCATGCCTCAAGCTGTGAAGTAGATGCAATGCAGGCAAAAAAAAAAAATGATGATGTTATGGGGAGGGGCTGTGTAGGGTGTTAATTGCCATCTGTAGTGCCTGGAGGTGGGGTGGAGAAGAGTGAATAATCTTTTTTTTTTAAATTTATTTAATAGATTTTTCAAGATGGGAAAAATCATATTGCGACTTGCAAGCATTTGGGAGTAATTTTATATGACACAGAAAGTGTGCTAACACTAAGCTGGCTAAACTGGACACTCCTTGCAGACTCACTCTGCAGATCCCTAATCTCAGCAGTCAACTGGCATAGGTCCTTCACTACTTCCAGGCAGCAGGAAAAAAGAACAGAATGCAGAGTACTTAAGAGGAGCACTTACCAATGCCTAGAGAACTTCAAGTCACCAGCTAACCTTCTTTCTATGATTTCTGGAGAGAGAGACCAAAGTGAGAAAGAAGCAGTGAGGAGATTTAAGCCTGAACCACAACCCTACAGGAATGTGGTATAGAGTTCATAGTAGGAGGGAATCTTGTGAAATCTTTGATAATCATGCGTGCTGTTCTCCACAATCATACCTATAGAAACAAGTTAACACTGAGTCTCTATTTTACTTTGACTAAGGAGAAAATTGCAGTACAAAATATTAAGTTAAAGATAAGTTAAAGCAAATTCACATAGAATCATAGATTTTTAAATTGAAAAGACTTTTGACTAAATTCTAGAAGAAAATTAATTTTGAAAGGAAACAAAGAAAGGTCAATATAAAAATTTAAAAAAATTCTTAGAATCATACCTTATTCTTTAAAATTCAGTTTTGCCCTTATACAATCACCATATTTTTAGTACATTTTAGTCATCTTTATTCTGAATTGACAAGATTCCATCATGTGCTAACCTAGGTTATTTCCTTTTTTGTTGTTGTTGCTGTATTTTTTTTTAACTACGGTAAAATCTACCTGATATACATTTTTAACAATTATTAAGTGTATGCATGAGGTGGTATTAATTACACTCACAATATTATGCAAGCATACTAGTACTAAGAATGGTCCTAGAGCAGTGATGGTGAACCTTTTAGGGCTTTCAGTGATACAAACAGCCCCCGATGGCATGTGTACCATAGGTTTACCACCACTATCCTACAAGAGGACAGTACTAAGGCTGAGTCTTTTGGTGGAGTTCTAGGATTTCTAGAGTTACTTTGTAATCTGATTAGATTTAAAGATAATTTGAAAAGCTTTCTTTTCAGTTGGAAAGAGAACACTTATAGGCCATGGTGCAATCTGGCAATAGAGATATATAAAATATCATTATCAAATACTCATAATCAACCACTTGTAAGAAACAATAAAGCAGGTGACCGTGTGACACTTCTGAACACTTTAAAAAAAAAATAAACTAATGGATATAATGAGATTGGCCATTTTATGAACAAAGTAGGAAAAGGTTGGGCTCAGGGATTCAAATTACCAGCGCAAGTCCCGTATAAGTGCACTGAAACTTCCTAGGTGTGCCTTCAAGAATCTCCCATTGCCATAGCACTGACACTGCTGAAAATCAAACCCAAAAATCTCAATTACTACAGAAATTGGTGTCTCAGTACGAAAGAATGCTCACTGTTAAACTGAGGGCATTGATTGTGCCCTACTTCTAGACACAGCAGATTGGGCTCATATGCTACACTTTAAAAACGAACAGTGAATTCAATTTATAAAAAAAAAAAAAAAACGAACAGCGAAATTTTTAATAGATATACATAGACATAGATCTGGAGAACATTTGTGGAGTAATGGTAGAAGAAAAATCAAGTTGGATCAAATAGAATTTGTTGATATGGGCTCATAAGCAGAGATTGCACAGCACATGAAGTTAGAAAGGGCTCTAATAGTTTGTTTGGTTGGCTGGCTGAAGCATGGACCAAAGCATGCCTACAGTGAATGAATTAAAAATTCTAGGCCTTGGGCTACATAGTGAGCTCAGAGCCAGCCTGAATTACAAAGCGAGACCATGTCTCAAAAGAAAAAAAAAATTCTAGGCTTAAGGTAGAGGAAGAAATTTAAAGGCTAAGGGAAAGTGGAACATGAGAAGGATTGCAATTTTGGACCTATTCATCTACCATTAGAAGCTCTAGAAGACATAATTTTTACCACAACTGTAGGAAATAACGCTGTGCACATCTATAAAAAGCTCTGTGATCTCTGAAAGCCAGAATTTAGAGTGAGAACTGCAGTCACTGCATTGAGAATACTAAATGCAATAGAAGTGATTGTATTTAGGAGAGACTGGGGGTGGGGAGATAGAGTCCAAATGGCAGCCCTCATGCACCAAAGTCAAGACGGGCATAGCTATCCTAAAGGACAGCAGAATCAAAGGGGTAATCAGGCTAGTCTGACTCTCAGAGACCTAATATATTCACCGGTTGATCATGGTGTTCCAAGAAGCGAAACAGATAAGCTGGCTGTACTAACCCATTTCCTATTGCTATAATTAAATACTTAACAGCTGAGTGCTTTATAAGACATTTTATTTAACTTACAGTTCTGGAGATCCAAGAGCCTGGTGACCACCACATATGTTTGGCTCTAGTGAGGGCATCCTAAGTAGACAGAATCACAGTAGAAGAAGCACATGCAAGAAGAGGTTGCATGGTGAAACAGGGAACCAGAAAGCAACGAAGGGGTCAAGTTTGTTCTGTTTTAATAATACTTTCATAAGAACTCACTGGAGTCTCACAAGAACTACATTAATCCCTTCTAAGAACACACTTCCAATGACTTCTCACTGAGCCCCACCTCTTAAAAATTCCATCACTATTCACATTGCCACACTAGGGACCAAGTTTCCACCACATGAACCTCTGGGGATAAACAACATCCAAACTCTAGTATCTTATTTGATCTATATAAGCAGAAGCATTCTAAATGAACAAGTCCAGCTTGAATTATAAAACAGAGGGTCATGGCCCCTCAAGCAATTCCCAGACTTGTGCTTGTGCCTGCTTATAGATCCAAGGTCCCTTGAATGAGGAAGAGGCTGGGTCCCTTTAAGGAAGGACCCTCGTACAATGCCAAAGATTTATACTGTTAATCTTCCTCCTATCCTTCCCCAAAGGGACATGAGCCTTTAACAGGATAAATCCACATTAAGAAAAAGGAAACGGCCAGGCTTTTGGGGTACTATTGGACACGGGTTCTGAACTGACTCAATCCAGGAGACCTAGGATGTCACTGTGGTTCAACAGCCAGAGTAGAAGTTGATGGAAATAAGGTGGTCAGTGGTATTTCAGCTCAGCCCTGCCTCACAGTGGCTCAATGAGTCTCGGAATCCACCTTGGGATTATAGTCCCAGTTCTGGAATGCCTAGTTGAAGCAGAAATACTCTGCAGCTGGTAGAATCCCCACACGAGTGCCCTAATCAGTGGAAATAGGGCTAATATGATAGGAGAGGTCAAGAGGAAGGTGCTAGAACATCCCCTAAGAAAATAGTAAACCAAAGCAGCTCTGCCTCTCTGGCTGTATTGCAAAACTTAGTGCCACCATCATGAACTTGAAAAATTTGTGCAGGTGATGATTCCCACTACACTCCCATTCAAAGTGCCTACGCGGCCAATGCAGCAGACATCTAAATCTCAGAAAACAGGGATCGGCAGAAGCTTGACTAGGTAGTGACTTTGACTGCAGGTTTTATACCAGATATAGTTTCATTGCTTGAACAAATTAACACATTCCCTAATATTTGATACACAGCTATTGACCTGGAAAATGCCCTTTCTTCATGTCATTCGTTAAGGACCACTACAAGACGATTTTCTTCCTTCTGGCACAGTTAGCAACACATTTTCACTATCCTATGTCAAGGGTATATCCACTCTTCCTACTATGTCATAAGTTAGGTCATAGGGATCTAAGTTGACTTTCTCCTCCAAAAGTTATGTTGGTCCATTTCATTGATAACATTATTGTTGCAGATCTAGTGTGTACGAATGAATAGCCTAGCTGGCTATCTGGTGGTTAAGTTGATTACACTGAACTACTTAGATCGTTGAAGGGGCCACATTTTGTCCTTCCTGGAATAGACACATACTCTAAATGTAAATCCATCTTTCCCTCATGTAACACTTCTGCCAAAACTACCACCCACAGAGTTATAGAGTGTTTCATCATCATCACAGTGTTCAGTCTTGCTTTTGATCAAGGTACTACACAGTGAATGAAGCATAGCACTGGGTACATGCTCATTGAGTTCACTGGGTCTCACATGCTCCCCACTATCCTGAGGTAGTTTTCTCGATGGAGTGTTGGAGTGGCCTTTTAAAGACACAGTCACAGGCCTAGCTAGGTAGGAATATTTTACAGGGCTAAAGCAAGGATCTCCAGAAGGCTGTATTTGGTCATCTTTCCAACTGCTGGAATAAAATTCCCGATACTCACAACTTAAAGGAGAGGTTTATTTTGGCTCACACTTTGAGAAATTTGAGTCCATGGTCAGCTGGCTCTAAGATAGGACACTGAAGCAGAAGTGAAGAGTGGAGCAAAGCTGACACTTTCTGGTGAGTGAGAATCCAGAGCACAGAGAAACAATCCAGAGAGGAAAGAAGCAGACATATGAAGTAGTTTTCAAAGTCACACGTGTATGATTCACTTCCTCCAACCAGGTCCCAACCCCTAGTAACCCATTCTGCTATAAACACATCAGCAGGCAAATGAGTTACTCTGCTGGCTTCAGTAATTGAATTTAAGAACCAAAAGGCAATTGGACAACTAGTCTATTACATAGGTAAGGAAGAGTACTCTACAGTAGAAGAGATTCCAGACGGTGCTTCTTAGTATTACCAGATGCTGTGGGTAAGGTCAGTGGAAAACTACAACAATCCAAAGCAGGCAGCACTGCTAATGCCTCCGACCTTTCAGGAATGAAGGTCTGTGTCATTCCACCAGGTAAAGAACCATGACCAGCTGGGTTGCTTACTCAAGAAAAAAGTAATAAAGAATGGGAAAGAGAGGAGCAAAGTTATATATATACCAGCTCTACCCACATAACAAGTGACAGAAATGAGGGCAATAATTGCCACAAATACTTCCACCTTATTTTGTTGTCATTGCTGTTGTTGTTGCTGTGAGGACCTGTGGATCCATATATGCCTAATAACACTATTTCTTTCCTGAGAACTCTAATTCCTGGGACACAAGTATCATTTCAGAAATAGGAATGGAAAACAATTACACTATCCCAGCCTTTCAAATACCTTTCTTAACTTTTAGGTAACCCTGGAAATTCTTTACGAGGAGACAAGAATTATTTTCTATAATTGAATGCCAACCTTAATGATAGGCAAGGACAACCATAAGGAGAAAAATACATAGGAAGATGGTTTAAGCTACAAACTAATAACAAAACATACAAATTTAACAAGGTATATTTTACACTATCAGATGAATTGAAAAAAGTCCCTGACATTTAAATTCATGGCCAGGCTGTGCTAAATTTTTTTGAAAGCAACATAAATTGATGAGCTTCTTTGATAAACACTGTTAAATATTCAGTAAAATGAAAACAACACCCACACTCTTTCCAGTGCCCTCCAGCTATTCCCACCAGGAACACTCAACATACTAAGGTGGGTTTGATCCTCACAGGAACCATGTGGCTGCTCAGTAAGGTCTTAGGGCTCATTGTAGGATCTGGGCAATGATAGGATATTTGGAAGCAAGATTAAAGGAACTGAGCCTTGATCTGGGCTGGCTGCTGTCAGGAAGTGAGAGCAATTCTATGAATAATTCTCCAGAAACAGGAAAGACCAGAGTGAGGCTTTTTCCAGGATAGAAAGATGTTTGATCCTTTTGTGATTGGGATGGTGTTTAAGGATTTGTCTCAAAGCAGACATGACTGGGGATTAGTTTTGCACCTGTCCTGCTCCATCATGGTTCAGCATGCTCTTCTGTAGAACTGTTCGTATTTGGCTGGACAACACCACGGTTCTTTTGTTTTGTGTTGTTTCTGAGGTGCTGAGGATTGAGCCCAGGGCTTTGGACATTCTAGACAAGTAGTCTGCCACTGAGCTACATCCCAGCCTTAACAGGTAAAGACTGTAGGGGGCACTGTAAGTGCAAGGCTAGCTCCTGGATGTCAAGGGTTGACCTTCTTCCTGCCTTGATACCCAAAAGGTACACTAGTCAGTTAATAAGCTGCCACAGGTAGCTACTATAGCCTACACACCTTAATAAACAGGAATTGATTGTCTCATAGCTCTGATGGATGATCAAGGTCAAGGTATCAGTTGATTTGGTTTCTTCTCCCCCCTTAATTTGCAAGTGATTTTTCTTTGTGTCTTGTTGTGATCTTCTGAGCACATGGACATGGAGAGAGAAACAGAGAGACACATACATAGAGAGAGACAGAGAGAGATCTGGTGTCTCTTCTTATAATAGGGTTACAGTCCCGTACCAAAGCCTCACTCTAATGACCTCACTTAACCGTTATCACTTCTTAAACATCCATATTTCCAAATCTGAGAAATTAGGGGTTGAGACTTCAATATATGATGAATCTGGGGCAGAGGACACAATTCAGTCTTTAACACTGTGTGAATCCAAGATTTTTCTGTGAGATCTTTCAGAGAAAGCAAAAGTAACCTACACACTGATGGCGGTATCAGTATTCTCTTTAAAGGTAAGACTTAGGAATAGACAACTATCTATCTCTGCAGAGTAGAAGAGGCAGGTGGAAGCCCAGAAGAGAAACAGGCTCAGGGTTAGCTCAAGTAACAACTGGAACCAGGCCTAATTGGATATGCCTGCAATCCCACCACAGTGGGAGGCTGAGGCAGGAGGATTACAAATTCCAGTAAATCCTGGGAAATTTAGCTACTCAAAATTTGTCCATAAAAAATTTTTTTAGAGGGCATGGTGTGGGAATATAGTCAGCATGAAGACCCTGGGTTTAATACCCAGTACTGAAAAAATGAGATGTTAAGATGGTGGGTTAGTTTGTAACTGTTTCTGTGCTGTTAAACATTGCTTTTTGCAGAAACTATGATACAAATACCCACCAGAAACCTGATCCACTGATTTAAACTTTTCACCCCTGGAGTAAGTAAAAATTAGCATGTGGTTGGCCTGTCAGTTTTGGGATCCAAAATTAAGAGGTAAGCCAGAAGAGGGACAAGTGGGGGACTAAACGGAAGGAGAGGACTTAGAAGCAGGGAGTTTGGCAAAGACCAGACAGGGCAGTTGGGGAAAACTTGGAAAACCTTCCCCTTCCTGCTTCTCCCTACAGTTGGCCCTGCTCTGTAGTCCACGTAGAGCCAATTTAGGCTTCTGCCTTTCGATCTGTGCTGCGTCCTCTGGGATGAGGCATGCAGTGCCCCACAAACAGATGGGGAGGAAGAATCAGGGAAAAACGATGCCCCTCAACAGCCCCCTTCCTTCCTTCCAAAGAAACTCGCTCCGCTAAAACATTCTCCTAAGTTAAGACTCCTTTCAGTCTGTGTTGCTATTGTTCATAGAACTGTTGCTTTATGAGTAGTTGTTTATCTGGAAGAACTGCCCCAACACGAGGGATAGGTGGAGTAAAGTCTTTATTTAGGTTGTAGGTCTTGAAAGAGCACACAGGGCCCTAAATATCGTGATTATCCTCTGATTTAGGACCTTTATGGAAAAGAACACCCTGTAACCATCATTCTCAAAGCAGAGTCCAACACTGCTACCAGAGCCAAATCTATTTATAGAAAAAAGGCCCCAATCTCTCTGACCACTGATCTCCCCTAATCTTTACGGTGCACTCAGCGCCTGTGGAAGCCTAAGCCCCTCGGATCTCTCTCCTAGGCCTCTGTAACCCATCCAGCTGTTTCATACAGGGTCTCCTGGAGGTTAAAAAAGTTTATTTGGAGATGAAATGGCAACTGGAAAAGGCTTTTGTTTTCATATGGGAAGAACCTCATAAAGCATTTATTTCTCTTGATTAGCGTTCCTAACAGCAGCCTGGAATGCTTTCTGCAGCCAATTTGCAGTTGATCTTATAAAACAAATCTTTCTTCTTGATCTGGTCCCCCCTCCCTGCACATTTGTTCTGCTTAAGCCTTTCAGCACATTTGTTAACTTGAGTGATGTCTGAAAAATCACCACCACCCCGTTAACGTGGAGTCATCTAATCCAGAGATGCGCATGGCTCCTCTAATGGGGATGGCTTGGTTCCCTCCCAGATGTTCTCTTTCAGCAGATATCACTGTGTTTTAAAACTCTGCATAATTATAGCTCTGTAAACCCAGAGTATGAGATTTGTTGGCTCCAGCCAGCTCTGTCCTTATGTAATAGCTTCATTGTTTTTTAATCGCCCTATTCACACAAGCAAAGGATCCATGTCAGCAAAGACATCCATTCAAAGCACCTCCCCGAGCTGGATAAACAGTAGCAGAAGCAGACTTCCAGGAGAACCAAAACATTCCTGGGCGACTCGGCCCTAAGTTTGACCAGGGCTAGTGTGCCCTCCTTTAATTGCATCATTCTTCAAAATTTTCTTCACTTTTTCTTTGATGACAAATGAGCCTCTAGGCAGAGTCCTTCCCACTCTGGTGAAATCGCTGCTAAGTACAGGCAGTCCCAGTGGGTGGGGCAGTCCGTGTGGCTGGTGTGGGAAACTCTACACAGCTGTGTAAGAGAGGCTGGGCCTGAAATGCTTTGCGACAGAGTGTTGGGGAGCGGCCTGCATGTGCTCTGCCCACACAAGGGGGAGGACATACGGTCCTGGGCTAAAAAGAGAAAGAAAAGAAAACCAGAACAAGTCCTGAGCACCATGAGGAGTCAGTGGGGGTCTCATAATCAGGAAGGTTTCAGGTCTTCTGTGGATCTGTGCAGTGAAGCTGATGCTCTGTTTCCTGCCTGTGGGGTCCCAGGGACTGTCAGAGTCCACATCCCACTTGCCCACACCTGCCCACGTGGCATGTTCTGAAACCTCCTCCCACCTCGCTAGTGTTTCTCAAAAATCTTATCACAGGACAGAATTTGAGCCAACATCACTTATTTCCCCTGGGATTTCAAGGTGGGCCCAAGAGCCTGGTGCTGCCCCATCACCACAATGAAGACCCTCAGCAAACCACTCAACACACATGGGCTTCCCCCACCTTCCCAGAGCTCTCCATGGTCTCCATCTTGCAAATTCTGGGACAGCAAGCTACGATATTGGGAGAGGGCAGAGGAAATGGAGGGAGAAACACAAAGAGACTTTCTTTTTGTAACAATAAAACAAATGGTATCGAACACCACTGCAGTATGGACCCAGAAATTAATAGGGCAAAGCACAGCATCAGAATTAGTGTGCTCATACTGATTGCTAGGAATGTGTTGCTCAGTCTACTGCACCTGTGCATATATGTATAAAATATACACATAGACATTAATGTAAAAGTAATACCTTGATGTATTTTGTGTGTATATACTGAGGTGATCATCATTTGGGAAAAAGAACTAATTTAGAGTGAAAACACTTCAAATTTTATCGAATTTACCTTATTGGACCAAACAGAGCCTTCCGAAAACACAGCTGTATTACCCTCTCTCAGAGGGTGTTTCCTGCAAATTCTAGGAAGCAGGTAGCTTGTCCATTCCTATTGGCATGCAGAAAAATCTGTAGAACATCCCTCACCTTCCCACAGAAGTCCTAGAGGAGCTGCTTCCTTCTTGTTAGGCTGGTATCTCAGCCTTTACTTTTATATATTCTGTGGGTTGCTCACAGCTAACTTCACATACTTGTGTAAATAAGCTTTGTGTTTTCTTCTGTCAGTCTACTACCAGTTAACTCACAAGCCTCTCTGCATCCTAAGCTAAGTGGAAAATGCAAAGTCTGCCTTCCACTGCTCTCACATACATGTGAGCACACTCACACACACATTCTGTTGACACTCCCTGTAACCTCTGCCTCAGACACAAAATATTTTGGTTGTCTGTGTCTAATACTCCTTTGTCACTCTCACCCCAACACACACATCTGCACATGCTCCACAGACGCAGGACTCCCCTCATCGGATCTGCTTGTGTTCTTTAAGTAAACAGCAGCTGTGCCTATCTGGCCATCTGCACATTCGCATCTCCCACTGGAGCTGAGGCCTATGGCCCTCAGGTTATCAGAGTCACTGAGTCTCTTATTGTTGGTGGGAATGGCTGGGGAAGAGCCCTCTATTCCTTGTGTCATATTCTGATGGAGAGATTTTTTTTTAAGTATCCAAAAGTATGTTTTGGTGTTTTCTAGGGCTCTAATGGAATAATGTGTCTATCGTTCTGTTTTTTTACAATACATTTTCTTTCATGCAACATGGACAGGAGATGCATTATGCAAAGTGAAATAAGCCAGGCACAGAGATGTTGAGTACCACAAGATCTCACTCATGTGAGGAAACTAAACAAGTAAAATCATAGAAGTTGAGAAGCCAGGTGTGGTTACTACAGATTGGGGAGAGGGAGGAGAAGGTACAGAGGAAGGATGATCATAGGAATCAAGAGTTAGGAAGAAGCAGGAAGTTCTGGAGTGCTATGCACAGTAAGGTGACTATAGGGAACAATAATCCACTGTACCCTTCAACAAGCTAGAAGAGATAAGTTTGAATGGTTCCATATAAAGAAATGACAAACACTGGAGACAGACATTTTTATCCTGATTTAAATAATACACAGTGTATACATGTATTAAAACAGCAATCCTACCTTACACATATGTACACTTTTTGTCCCTATGTATAAGTTAAAATAATTTAAACACTTCTTAAATATCTCTTTTCCCTGAGGCTCATACACCTGCATCCTATGGAGTCACATCTAGAAGCTACCAGGTCCCACGGGGATCCACACCTGGCACCTGGATGAGGCCCACACCCCTACCTATAATTCTAAAATCCAATGTCCCTGAAAATACAATGACTTTTATAACCATGTGGCAAAAAATGACATGAAATAACATTCCATTTACCCATTTAGTGTGAATAAGGATATATTTTACTAATGCAGGTAGTATTCTTTTTGATTATCAAGATGTTGCCTTCAATCCTCCTGGGGACTTTGTATAATATTTTCTTTTTGCCTCACATGCCTTTTTTGAGACACGATTTCACTATGTAGTCCAGGTTGGCCTTGAATTTACTACATAGTCCATAGTCCTTGTATTGACTACATAGTCTTGAACTCTTGTTGATTCTCCCACCTCAGCCTCCCAAGTGCTGGTATTAAAGGCGCGTACTATCCTGTCTGGGCCCCATAGGCCCTTCTAAAATATGAAACACTTTGAATTCTGAAACACGTTTGGCCTCAAGGGCTTCAGATCTGACTGTGGGCTTTGGTATATGTCAATGAGTATATGCTGGTGGCAAGTGAATTGCCTATCTTCCCTTATCCATGGCTTTGTTATGGGGGCCAAATGTTTGGGAGCATTGCTCTTTCTTCTAGAAGGAAACTGTCCCCAGAGTGTGGCACAGTGGAATAAGGGAGGAAACATATCTTTTTCACAATGGTTCCAGGCTTAAGACTGAAATCCCTCTAACACAAGACATAAAAATGTACACATGTGCTTAATATAAATTGTACATGACACAGAAAACTGTAGCAGGATCATGATCTAATGCCAGCAAACTGAGAAAACCTAGCTGAGCCCATTCGTTCAGATCCCTCTTGGCAGCTCTCCATCTTTGTCTCCTTTCTTCCTGGAACAGAGAAATTACTTCTCACATGAGGATTGTATAACCTGCTTCAGGGGTGCAAGGAGGTGAGAGGGACCTTCTCGCTTCTGCTGTTTTCTCAAATGCCAAGGTACTGTATTTCAGGTAGTCTGTTCTAAACCTCATCAGAGGCTGTTGGTGGTCTGGGTGACTTCAGTCTGACCACTGGGAATGACCTACAAACTAAAACTAGACTCAGACCATGCCTTTCCTACTCACATTAAGAAAAAAGATCAGGACACATAAAAAGAATATTTTCAGATCTGAGCAAGCATTCGTGTCCAGCTAGTTAAGAAGGGAAAAAGAAGTTTTGTTTTGTTTTTCAAGGCAAGGCCGTCAGGTAGGAATCATTCACAGACACCCTGAATACAGGTATTTATTTATATTCCATTCGCACTGACTCAGCTTCAGGAGGATATTCCAGAACTTTCTGTTATTATTCTTCTCATTTCTCTCTTCAGTCTTGTGCCCAAAGTCCTGGTTCTACTCTTGTCCTATCCCAAACAGACATGCTTTAGATTTATCTTAATGCTAAATATTCATGTTTCAGGACCTATCTCTAACCTAAGCTTCTTCTGAGCCTGAATTTCCTTTGCTATTTGTATTTATGTGTTTTTCTCCTTCAGAAAGACTTTCTACACTGATTAACACATGGTCCTCCTGAACATGACTCTTAGGAAGAAAGAGTTATTCCTGGTCCCCCGAGGAGACCAGAGGCTGCTGTCTGTATTCCTTCACAGTTTTCAAGTCTCCTTCAGAGTGGAGAATCTTTAAGGTAAATCTTTTTCATGCTAGTAATGACAGCTTCTTGCAGTACAACTTGAATTTTTCATGCTAAAATACTCCCTTCCTTTCTGAAGTCAGTGGCCTGAGAAAGGAAGGAACTTTCCTTTCAGGAAAGTCCCAAATCCCCAAGACAGGAAGTTTTACATATAGATGAGAAAAACTATATGCAAAATGTTTGATAAGCTATTTATCAAAGTTCACTGGGTTCACTAGAGTCAGAATTTAACTGAAGTCCTAAACTTCTAAACTATTACTTATTAGTGCATCTTATTCTATTCCATATTTCCAGTTCACCGGAAGCATGTATTTGAAAAAAATGAAACTGGGTCTTTCTTTATAGAGTTAGTTTAATTTAAGAGGCACTTAACTTCAGGAGTGACCTGAATCTATGAGCACCAGCTCTCTCAGTTAAGACAAAAGGTAACTTCTGAGGGTATGTTCTCTCCAGTCACTTGTTTACAATAATGTCAAAAAGGAATGTAACCAGTACATTCAGCATGAATATAACCCAGATACTTTAGATGCTCATGTTCTTAAGCTACTGGACAATTTTTGGCTTAAATTTGAAAGAGTGCTTTCAGACTCAAAGCCAAACAGGTCAGGGTGTGGCTGTGTTTTACATGTGCTGACATGTATGCGAGGGGCAGCACACAGAATCCAGGCAGGCCACAGACAGGGAGCTGAAGGGCAGGGCCTCCTTGTCACCCCAAAGTGACCAAGGGTATCTGACAAATTCAGCTTCCATGTGTGGACTAGAGGGAATGCAGGGCAGAGGTGACAAGGAAGGAACATCATTAATTTGGGGGGTTCTAATAAGAAAGTTATCTGTGACTCAGTGACTAAGACATTATCACAGAGTTCTAGAGGCTGGGAATTCAAGACCAAGCTGTGGGCAGGGGCTCTGAAGGCACAAGGGAGGGATCTATGCCACTACCACATTGGCTTATGGCAGCCTGACTCCAACTTCATCACACTCTTTGCCCTATGTGTCTATGTCCAAATTCCCCTTGTTATGAGGATCCTCATTCATACTGGATTAGGAGCCCAGTGAGTCCAATCTCATCATAACTCATGATTCCATGTGTAACAACCCTCCATCTAAATACAATGTGCTGTATCGTATAGATGCTAGATGTTAACATTTAAACATGAATCGAGATGGCAGGGACCCAATTCAACCCATCACTATCCACATTCTGCAGCTGCCACATTTATATCCTTTTCACCTGAAGAAAAAGCATTCACCCGACCCCAACACTTCTGAAGGTCTTAACTCTTAGTATTAACCTCATCTATATATCATCTATATAAGGTGTGATCCATTCTGGGGCAACACGTTTATTTAGTTGTGAATCTGAGGAACCAGACAGCAAGTTAACCATTTCAAGAACACATGGTGGGACAGGTATAAAGGAGACATTCTTAATTTAAGAAAGACAAACTCATGGGGAAAGAGGGTTCAAAGGTCCCAAGCAAGTTCAAAACCCAGCAGGATAAATCCTGGTAGACTTTAAAGCTTAAGATTAATCATCTTGGGCTTAATGCTCTGCCCTCCAGCCCATCCATATAATGGAAGGTGAACTGCTTCACTCAAGGTCTATTGATGTTACATGTTAATCACATTTAAAAATACCTTCACGGCAGCATCTAGACTGATATTTGACCAAGCCACCAGGTACGACAGCCAGCCAGGTGGACATGTAAGATTAATCATCACAAATAATTTTTGTGAAATCACCTGTGAAAAATTACTAATTTAGTAATTTTTATGAAAAATTACTAAAATGTGTCCAAGATGAGGAAAAGTCAGGAAGGGGCACTTGGAAGGGAAGATGAGGTGTGATGACAGCTTGTCCTGGTTGTGTTCCACCCAGGCAGGACACAGGAGACAGCTGATGGTTGTTTGCAGAGTGGCCTTTAACCTGTCACAGTGGTTTGGATCAGAGAAATGGACAGAAAAGACTGTGTTTGCAGCAGTGATGGGGCCAGGGCTCTGTCCCTAGTATAGGGGTTTGGTATAGTGTGGGTATTTGTTCCCTAAGAATTTGTGGGCTGGTTACCAGTCAGTGCAACAGTACAAAGAAGTGGGGGGAACCTTTAACAGGTGAGATTCCATATAGGATACTTGGGCCCTTGCAGGAACTGCCCTTGGAAGGGATTAGTGCTGTTCTCAAGGGACCCTATTTAGTTTTCTTGAGACCAGGTTTTATATAAAGAGTAAGCCTGAGCCCTGAGATGCTGGGGCTTCCTGTCCCACAGTGTGAACGCTCTTACACATGCTTCAGCCAATGGTGATGCCACCTACCATGCCGGCTTTGGTATTCTGTGATAGCAATGGAAAATGAATTGATACAAGGAAGGAAGGAAGCAGATAGTGAATTTACAGTCAGGTCAAAGTATCATCAGGAGAAGGCTAAGGGGAATCAGAACATAGCACCCCAAAATATGCCTTTTTGGTATGTGGGTATTTTTGACCTGAAGATCGCTGAAAATTGAGAAGTGCAAATGCAGAAAAAGCTCTAAAAATTTGTCTTTTGTAAAGAAATTCACATTTATTCAGGAAATTTCCATGCATGGAGATGTCTCTCTTACCCATAGCAGGAAGAGGAGGTTTACTGGACTTATTAATGCAGAAGGCACTGACTTACAGTCTGCACAAAGACCCTACTATACAATCCTAGTTCACCACACCTGCCCTGGTCACCTTCCCATAGCTTGCCTCCCCTGTCTTTCCTTTGTTTTAGCCTCTGATGGCATATCAGACAGGTTCTAACCACTTTGGGAATTACTTATCTCTGGCTGAGCAGGATGTGCATGTTAATAAGCTCTTTCTGTTTTCCTTTTGTTAATTTGTCTTTTTTTTCCAGTCCAGTTTATAGTGTACCATCTGAAGAACATAGGAAGCTAAGAGGATAACGAGTTTTTTCCCTCCTTTGCAAGCCCTAAAAGTCAACTGGCTGATCTGAGTTAGGCACACAGAGAGATGGAGTCATGTAAGGTCTTCTGAAAGTACCTCTTCAGAGCAACAACCTTTTATTCTACCTATCTATCGGTCTGCATGGTTTCAAGATCTACTTGCTGGTCTTTTGCAAGGGTTATCTCCTTAGCAAGCAGCACAGGACCTCATGCTAGCAGGTGCTCAAGCAAGAGGTACTGAATGAAAATGTCAGTGGACTGTAACCAACTTTTCAAAGTTCACAGTGAACAAAATTTCACAGTGGTGAGTTTGTCAGGTTTAGCAAAGCTATCTGGAAGCTATGTTTGCAGAGCAAGCCTATAGTTTCTGCCTATTTTGAGTGGACGCTGGGAAAACTGAAAAGAAGGATGTATTAAAGCCCCTTCTTTGACCCTCCAAAACCCTGGTGGTTGTGAGAAGCTGCGTTCAGAAAAAGCCAAGGGAAGAGTAGCCTGCTAATATCTTTTGTTCTCAGTCTATACCCTGAGATCTCAACGCAAAGTCAAGGTTCACTTCTAGACACACTTTATTCTGGGTTTGGAGAGAGGAGGAGGGTGAGACCCATTCTAGGAGAGAAGGAAGAGATGAACGAAAGTCCACGTTCTTAAAAAGAAAATTCTTCCTACTGGCTGAGAAGGGCAGCAAATTCCTGCTTACAGCCTCCTGGGGTTTCTGTTTGTCTGGCTGTCTCGGGTCCATCTTGTTTCTTCATAGAAGGGAGGAAAAGAGATAGGCAGGTGGGGTTAATGCTTCTATTTCCAGCGTCAGCCTGTTCTGCACCCGAACTCTACACGAAACATATGACATGTGAGATTTTATCCTCTTACCATTATCTCCCCTGCTCTCTGTGGGGCTCAGGATGTCCTTCTTTGAACGAGACTAGGAGAAAACCAGACTCTGGCTGTCAGAGACTCTGGCTTCCCATTGACAAGAAGGCCGCTCCAAACTGGGCTCACTGATTTCCATTTCAAAACTGTGTTCAATTTACTGGATTGAAACTCTCCTCTGTGAAAGACTGTGGCATGCGCGCTCAGCCAGTCGCTCTTTGAAAGGCATCAACATGCTCCCTGCAGGGACGGATGGAGCTCTGCCATCCATTGTTTATCTAAAAACAGCGTTTTATTATTGTCACTCAATTAGCCCAGACAGGGGACACAAATGACTTTCAACAGCAACATCCTGACGCCATGCATCACACATAAAATGCCAAAGACACTCTAATAGCTAGCTAATAAAATCAAAATGTGCCTTTGTTGACTCCTGATGACAAATCGTCACCCTTTCTTCTGAGATCTTTTCTTAATCTAATTATATACAATATTTTCGCTTTAGAAAAAGAACATTAAACTCCTTAATCAACAATTCTCTTCTCAATTTATTTATGAGCAAGGAACTAAGGTTTTTCTGAGTGTAAACTTTGGAGCAGTTAATTTTTTTATGTGCAAACTATTATCTAGTTTTTCCTCTCAAGGTCAAAATATGATTGCCTGTAGGGTTTTTCCCTTCTAGCTTTTTTTTTCCCCTAAGAACTGCACAATCTGTCATTTCACAGGCACCCACAAAAAGCCACTTCTAATCACTTGTGGAAGATAAGTTTCTCCCCCCCCCCCCCGTTGATACTAACTACCGTGAAAATGCTATTATACGCAAATGTTTCATCTGCTTTGCAAACATATGCTTCTGTATACACACACTCACCCACTGCACAGGCAGGGGCTGGGAATCAGAAAGGCCCTCAGAAAAAGATGGAACCGGAGTGTACTGAGCCACTCAGCATTCATGACTGGCCACATCCACCTTGGAAGCCCAGGGAACTTTAACATTTCAGCACCGCGTTCGCCACTGTGTGCACTCTGCAGGCAGGGAAGCTGCCTAACACCTGATTCGTAGTTCCAAGTGACAACTGGAGACGGTGAGCATCGCAGAAACAACGAGACTGAGGTCAGGTTAGCAATGGTGTTCGGAAGTGACTGGATCCTATGTGCGGGACAGGTATGTGGTTGGAACACAAAACTGGGAACCGGGCAGGTAAGGGTCTCCCGCCCCTTAGTGGTTTTGGCGAGAGTTGAATTCTGTAGTTAAACTATCGTGGTTTAGTTTGGCTGCTCCACGTGGCTGGCAGCCACCTCCTACCTCCCACTTTCACCCCCAAACAAACACACACACTCTGGTCATATAACGTTTCTAAAGTTTTCATTTGAGCTTAAGGTTGGATCACATCCAGGTCAAACACAAAGAAAATCTCCAAGCCGGCACTCCCCTCCCCATGGCCCCTGCTAAGTTCCCTCTGATTTCAGCCATAGCCGGGGAACCAACATTACCTCACGTCTCAAAACTCCACCTCTGGGCAGGCTCAGGCTCGCTTCCTCTCTGCTCTCTCCACGGGGACAGAAGAAGGGGGTGAGGTTGGCACCGTGAGAGGAATTCTTATTCTTACCCAATAGCAGAGCAGTTACGTTCAGTCAGGGGCCAGAGGCCAAAGTCAAGGAAACCCTAGTGGCAGAGAGAAGTCTATGAATGGATCTGAGGTTGGAAGATGAAGGTTCTGCCCTCCTGGTTGGCTTCTTTGTTAGTTCAGAACGAAGTTCTGCTTTATCAGACATGGGCACATGAGATCAGGGCCTTAGCAGAGCCTAAGAGCCGAGTAGCCTTCATTTTGGTCCCTCCAGAATGTTTCTGTCATTTAACTAACTCTAAGCCACCTGATTTTAAAGACATACGTAGTTTCCATCTTTTCCTCTTCACCCCATGGATTTTTCTGATTATTCCTACCCTTAGCTGATGGTGATACAGACTACTAAAATGTAGAGAATGGCCTCTTAATGCAAACCTTTTTGCTCAGTGTCTTACTTTCATGAATGATAGTCTCTCCTTAAAGAAGAGGCCATAGGTGTCTAACTTCTGGTTAAAAAAAAGTTTAGGTAACGCGTACTTTGGCAGGAATATAGTGTTATTTTATTAACCATAAGCAGTTACCTGGAGATCACCTGCTAGATGTACACCTTTAAAAGAAAAGACTTTTTATTTAATGTCACTGTACTACCACCAGTCGTCCAACTCTTTCAGAATGGTGACGGTTTCTCTTCCTTCTCCTCTTGCCCTCCAGGGGTGAAATACCAAGCCCACAGGGAAGCTGCCACCAGCTTGGCCGGGCACCGGGCTTCCTAGGTTTCCGCCCGCTAACGTTTTAGCAGAAGCCGCATGGGTGGCCCTCCACACGCATGGCCTTTCTGGAATGATTCACCTTCAGTTGTTAAGCTCTCCCTCGCTTTAAAGTTCTGGCTGCTCTTGCCTTCTGCAACCACAAGGCAGTTGAAGATTCTAATCTTTCGAGCGGAGTCATTTTGGCACCCACAATCAGATGTCACCCTGGGTCACAGTCGCTTGTCTGTGGTGAAAAGTTCCAAGCAGTTGCGGTAGTTGTTTTGATCTACCTGTGACTTGGAGAGAGAGCCCGGAAACCCAACATGAAGGAGAATTTTCTGAGGCTTTCAAGTTAAAAATACCTTCACATGTGTTTATACGCGAGTGATTATTTTTAGTCTGAGGAAGTGGATTTGAGAAAGCTAGTGGCTCAATGGTGGCATGGCGTAGCTAGCAGGGTTTGCAGCTGAGTGAAACCAGTAGCCTGGAGCCTTCTGCTTACGAACAGTTGCTGACGCCAGGCAGGTCTGATCTAGCATCTAGTGTTTCTGGCCCTCTGCAGGCTGGCTGGCCACCCCAGCCACCTCCAAGGAGTGCTTTCTCTCTGGTAGGCGAGGCTGTGGCTTCAGAAGTCTCTGCCTGTGCTGCTCTGCTGGGTGACCAGTTTGCTAACCACGCTCAGTCCATGTCACATGTTTGGGCCATGTGAGCAGGTTGGCCGGACTTGTATAATCCAGGTGGTTCCTACTTCACTGTGGCATCTCAGGACTGAAGCACGGTCAGGAAGTTTAGGAACTGTGCTGGTTCTTTGGTGGCTGGTTTTGTGCATTTTTTTTCAGGCATAATGGCTGGGAAGCAGGAGAGAAGCAGAGACGTACTTGGTGCCCCACTGCTGGCATGACTCCTCTCCAACCTCTACTGAGTCAAGCTTGTGAACTAGAAAAATTGAGGTGAGGCAAGCACAAAGCCCAAAGGAACACTGGGGACACTCACTGTGGGACCTGTGTCAACCTCCAGGCCACCGATGAACCTGCAGCGGTCACCCCGCTCCACAGTGCTGTGTGTGATGGGTCACCTCACCAGAGGTTCTCCTACAGATTATATACCTGCTCTGCACACAGTTGACCTAAGCCACGACTGGCAAATGAGGCCCACTGGATCCTGTCTTAGTCTGCTGGAGCTGCAAAACATCACAGATGTGGAGGTTTAAAAGCAGTAGTTTGTTTCCCCCAGTTCTGGAGACTGGAAGTCTGAGATCAAGACGCCAGCCCACTGACTTCCCAGCAAGGCCTCACATCTTGGCTTACAGACAGTTACATCCTCAGCTTGAGGCTTTTCTTCTCAGTGAGTGTGGAGAGAGACAGAGAGGTCTTTATGTCTCATCTTCTTCTTTGTTTTTCCAGTACCAGAAATTGAACTCAGGACCTTGCACTTTTGAGGCACGCATGGCACCACTGAGCTAAATCCCTGACCCTCCATTTTCTTCTTATAAGGCCACTACTGGGTTAGGACCCTATTGGGATAGGATCCTATTGGGTTAGGACCCCATCCTTGTGCCCTTGTTTACTCTTAATCATCCTCTGAAAGCCCCAGCTGCATATATAGCTAGAATGGGAATTAAGACTTCAACATATTAATGGTGGACAAGGGCCATCATTCAGTCTACCACAGGTTTATGGGTGGTGCATTAAGGCTTGGACTATAGTCCTTGAGAACCCTTAGTCATTTCCATGGACCTCAGTTCCAGGGATGCCAAATAAGACGTGTGTTTCTGTGTCAGGAACTACTCTCAGGGTGCTGAAACTGTTCTGAGAATGCGCTGATGGGGATTAGCTCCCCCGCTAAGGACAGCCCCTAAGCAGTCAATGACAGGCAGGATGAAGAATATAAACACTCCAGCTCCCCTGGCCTTTGACCAGGACAACAGTGACTGTCCAAAGGAAGACTTGGGACAGTGTAAGTCACATCTCAGTGTTTCCACCCCAGGGTTTTGCTTGATGCCCAGCCTAGCATCCTCCCTTTTAGCTCCCAATCACCCTGGGGATATTCCTTAAATGAATCACTCGGGGTTTGCTTCTGGGAACTCAAACCTAAGACACAAGCCAAGGCAAGAGTGGCAGTGCTCACACTAAGACCCAGAATCAGCAGTCCCTTCAACTCAGGGAGTTTCCCATCCCTTTAAAGTTCAAGCTTCCTGAGTCATTTTGCAAAGATTCTTAAAGGGAAAGATCTATAATTCTACTGCACAAGTATAAAAAGCAACTGTTTCCCTTATTACATTCTGCAGAATCTTCTAAAAAATTCCAACTCAAAGTCAGCGCAAGGGTCCTGGGAGGAAATTTTGTTTCTTTGGCCAAAATTCCCAACCAAGTCACATGATTACATTTCCCATTTCCCACCCCCTCCAACACACCAAACATCAAAGCCAATGGGGTCTTGTGTGGATTCATCAACTTTGGAAAACTTTTCAAAAATATTTTCAGTTGCTTTCCTAGTGGCTCCCTAGAGTTTGGGAATTCATGGAAAGAGATCTATAGATTCAGTCCCTCTTGGGGATTTTAGGAGAAAATCAATCCTATAGCTTCAGAGATGCTACTTTGCCCTCTCTTGGGACTGGCTGTCAATTTTTTCTGCCCTCCTGGCCATTCCAGCCTTGGGATTGGCTCCTGCTGCTCTGAGATGCAGGCAACAGAGGCACAGTGCAAAGAGGAAAACAAACGGTGCGGCTGGGGAGAATGGCAGGTGCCCTCCCTTCGCGTCTGCTTCTAGTGTCTAGTGTAGAAGCAGCATCAGCATTGATTCCAACTGACATGGATCTCGGGAAACCTCCATGGTGCCCTTATCACCACAGTTTGGGTTTTTTTATGATCACTGCTGCTCTTCAGCCAACCCTGGAAAAACTTTGAAGTCACAGGTTGTTTCACAAGCCTAAAGGCAAATCCCACAAGTGCAATGGGTTATTCCACTTAATGCACTTCTTAGATCGGGGCTTATTGCAGCACAGAAGCCATGGGAAGGAGGTCTCAGGAAAGCTCTCTGAGTCCCACTACCTGCCTTTAGCTTCCCCTGTGGAGAGAAGTGATGACCTTACAGCTGTAGACTGGGACTAAATACTCATGAAAAGCTCTTTTTCTAGGGAGGATGCTTCCCAAGTTTTCTCAGAAGAGGGAGACAGTGGAAGTGAGGGAGAGGAGAGGGGGTGTCTTGAACAGCACTTACATTTGTCTTGTGTAAGTAGCAATTTATTCATGTGATGCAGGCATGCACTTTAAGGGACTTGCCATTGTTGTCAACCCCCAGACCTGGGAGGCCTGCTAAAACTCACCGTCCCTGGCAAGAGCCTTTGGGCTGGAGAAACAAGTGTCTTGAGTTCCAGCATCAGTGAAACTCTTGAGGATTCTGCCAAACCAGGTGTGGGAAACAATTAAGTGCATTTTTTTTTTTTTTTTTTTTGAGACAGGGTCTCGCTTTGTAGTTCAGGCTGGCCCTCAGCTCACTATTCAGCCCAGGCCAGACTGGAACTCAGCAATCCTCCTGCCTCTGCCTCCCAAGTGCTGGGATGACAGGCGTGAGCCACCACGCCCGGCACTGTGGTATGTGGTATTGATGGCTGGTGGGCTGAGTCCCCACGCCCAGCATTGTAAGTGGCTACTGGAACTCAGAACCTTGCACTTCCAAGGCAGGAGCCGGAACCACTGAGCTAAATCTCTGGCCCAGATGGCCTGGTAGAGGCCTTCACTGAAGAACCTTCGTGAGTTGGGCTGCAACCCCCTGTGCCATCTCCAGCGGCCCATAACTGCATTTCTTTTTTCTTTTCTTTTTTCTTTTGTGCCAATCAGAGTGAGTCTATGCTTGCAATGGTGTTTTAATTAATTCTTGATGAAAAAAAAACAGAGAAGGAGGGAGTTAAAATTAAAAACTGCTCTATAAATGGCAAAGCAATTTCTGGAAGGTCAGAGGCTGCTGCAGGCAAACGTGTCCAGGAATCAGGAACAATGTACCTGCTGTTTCAGGGACAAGCCAGCAAAGCAGACCCAGGCTGGAGAAGGCTCTCTTGGCAGAGCTCGGGGCTGGCTTGCGTTCTGGGTTGCTGAGAACCTCTCTGAAAGCTGACTGGGCAGGTCAGGCCATGTGAGCGATGCCCATGGCTAGCTCCAAGTTTATCCGTCAGTGTGTAAGTCCCAGTGTCTCCATGTGGACTTGGGAACCCTTCTGGAAGGAGGGGCAGCTGGGAAAAGGCTGACCTCGCCTCTTTGTTTCTCCATCACCTCGCATCCCGTGAGTGCCTGATATATGCTTACTGGTGGGGGCAGAGGTGGCCAAAGCATCCCTAATCTCTGTAAGTCCTCACTGAAGAGGTGCTGAGGAAGATACAAAATAAACAGGAGCTGTAAATGGAAGGAAAAGATAGGGATCTTCCTTAATTCTATCTTTCTAAATCTAAAAATCAGGCATGGCATCAACATGTGTGAGGAAGAGGATGAAAGAAGAATTGCATGAAGTAAGTACTCCGTTCGTTGTTATCTCCACATTAGGGACAAGAAATCAGTATGGTGTTGTGTCTAAGAACACGGGTCCTGACGCCAGGCCACTTGGGTCAGAGCCTTGCTGTACAAAGCTGTCTGACCTTGTACAAGTAGCTAAACCTCTCTGTGCCTCTGCTCCTCACTTATAAATTGATAACTGATCTGCCTGCTGCGTTTATTGTGAGTCAGCACAGACCAGTGGGGCCTTTGTGTACTCATCTGTGGGTTTAACCTACTGCTGATTGAAAATACAAAATGTTTAAAATGTCTCAGGACTGAACACATGTAGACTTTTTTCTTTCCATTATTCTCCCTACAACACATTATAAGAACTATTTACATAACATTTACATTCCATCAGGTACTACATCATCTAAAGATTATTTAGGAATATGACTAGGTTATATGCAAGTACTACAGCACTGTATATAAAGCACTTACAGAATCCATGGATTTTTGTACCCTCCTGTGTCCTGCAACCAGTCCACTGTAGACACCAAAGGATGACTAAAATAGGCTTGTAACCCTGTAGGTGCTTTTTGTGTTGTTATGATTGTAACTGTGACTCTGCTGGGTCAGTTATCAAGTTAGGTACTTTACATAGATTGTCTTATGCTTCACATATAACTTCTGTATAATGTAAGCACTGTTTTATTTCTTTCATAATTCAGGAAACTGAGTCTACACAATATCAAGTCATTTGTCCAAGTCCCAGCATCCAGCCCCTGTGTCTAGGCTCCAGCCTGTCTGACTCCAGGTCTATCTCCCCCTGTCTCCGGGTGGCACGCCTGAAATCTCCCCTGCCTGCCACCCTGGCAGCATTCTCGAAACCGCCCAAGCTTAGGAAAGCACAGCACTGGGATTAGCATCAGCTCCCACTGGACACAGACAGAAAAGCAGTTGTACCTGTCACAGAACATTCTCGAGATGAGGAATAGTCCTAGGTAGGGAGAGAATGCAGAGGAAATGAATTTAGGAAGTCTCCAGGTTTCAAGGAAAAGGAAGGCATGAAGGAGATGGAATACTTCTCCAAAGTTCTCTACTTCATGAAGATTAAAATTTCTATGACTCAGGGATAAAATTCTTTGCTATCAGATATTAAAAAACAAGAGACCTCCAAATATGACCAGGAAAAACCTATATCTAGGAAAACCTATACCTAAGCCACATGATAGAAACATAAGCCACTGTCCTGTGAGCAAAACTACTTGTAAGACTTATTGGAGGACAAGGCAGAAGAAAGCAGTGCTGATGAGGGACAGAGGGCAGAAGGGCACAGTAGCGTCTTGGTGCATCCTACTGCCTGAGCTCATCTTGCTGACCTGAGGCACCTCTCCAGGTCTACCCACAAGCTGCTCCTTCTCTGAGGAGCTCACTAGACGGGAGACCTTGAAAGGAGAACATGCTAGAGCCAGGTGGGTCTTCCGCCAAGTCGAAGGAGGCTGCAGACATTTCCAAGTTACGCTGTTTTGTCTGCCTGCCTTTGCATCTTACCTAAGCATCTCCACAGCTATTCTTCCTGTCCTGCTAACATATGCAGGTAATTAGAAAAAGAGACCGGGGCTTAAAAAAACTCCAGTGGATTCCTTGACAACTTTTAAATGAAGTATTTTGTGATAAAAGAGAGCACTTAGACCATAAGAGTATCACCAAAGGCCTACCACAAAATGGAGGCACCTGGTAAGTCCTACTCTGGTCAAAGAACAGAACATCATCATCACACAAGAATCCACCTCATCTTTGCTCCAAGTTATCACCTTCTCCTTCCTCTCCTGAAATAACCACAGTCCTGACTCAGAACACTGGACGTTAAGTCTTTATTGTGTTTGGGCCACACATAATTAGAATCATCCCTTATGGATTCTTTCGTGTTTAACTACTTTAACATTACGTTTGGAAATTTCCACATATTCACATTTAATAGTTTACTTACTTTTGTTGCTGTTGTGGGGGGGGGGGGGGGGGTGAACCCTTTCCTGCTTATTACACAGGCTCATGGCCAACATTCCTATAACAAAAGACAGATTAACAAGAGGAAACATTTGTTTGGTTACAGTTTTACATGACACTGGAGGCCTCAGATTGACTGGCCAAAGAATCCAATGAGTCATTTTTGTGTTCAGATTTAATGAAGCAGGGGCAGCGGTGTGGAGAAGTGAGTAGGGGGAAAGGGCAGTATCTAACGTTGACAGACCGAGGGGGACCAGGCCTGTCTGTTCCGATTCCTCGTGGCCGCTGCGTGCAACACTTTCTCTTGCATCTGGGTCAGGACTTCTTCTAACATTGATGTCTTACGAGCTACTATCTGACACAGTAGAGCAGAGAATTTCTTTATGGCCAAGTTTTACATAGAAAGTAGGTATTGTACTTACTTTTGGTAAATCTCAAAACATCAGATTTGTGAACTTTCACAGGTACACTGTATAAGGCTCATTCTATCCGCTTATGAACAATTCTCCCAGAATAGAACTCACTGGTAAATCAGGGACTTACTGTCATAGTTTTAGGTTTTACGGCTGGCCTTGGGAAAAATAATTCTACAACCTGTCTTATGGAAGAGGAATCCTAGTTTCTGTGGCTTGTCTCAGGGTTAGTTTATCAGTTAAGGCTTCCTAAAGAAACAGATTTAATATAAAGTAAGGATTTACAAGGTAGGCTTGCAGTGGCTGGCTGCAAAGTCAGATGTGGAAGAATGCAGAAGGGCAGTCTGAGTACTGACGAGCTGGAGGAGCCAGTCAAAGGTCAGAGACTCGGACCTCGCTGCAGAGCGCTATGCAAGGCTGTATCAGGAGGAGTAAGAATCTCAGATGGAAGCCTGAAGGGGCTGCGCTAGAAGCCTGGAGACCAGTGTCCAAAGGTGAGGGTGAAGACCAGAGCTTCTCGAAGAAACCAAAATTGACACTCTTTTCTTCTTTCCCTTTTAATCCCATCTGGCCACAAGCTTACATCCAGGGTGGGCCTTTCCTCTTCAGTAAGTCAGTCATCCAGACACGCCCAGCATTGTACTGAGCCATTCAGCGGGGCACTTCTTATTCAGTTAACCGGCACAGGAAGGATGAGGAACAGACACGAAAAGAGCTTCACCTCTGTGGTTGCTCCTTTGGGCCATTAAGTTCTGAGCTCCAACACTGTCTAGTGTCCTATTCTATAAAAATACCACGATTATTTCCTCATTCTACTGTCCATGTGGGCTGTTTATGATTTGAAGCTATTATAAATGATGCTCATAGGCACATTCTATATGCCTTTTGGTACACATTTCTAGGAATTACTGAGTCATAGAATATGTATGTATTTGACTTCAGAGGAAACCTGTCAAAGAGTTTTGAAAAATAGGTATTCCAATTTACACTTCCATTACTTAGGGCACATACCACAGACACTCAATAATCCTCTCTAACAACTGTGCCATGAGGTATCCTGCTATTTCCTGAATTTCTCTTGTTATGGTACTAACCAAAAGAGGAACATGTGTCACCCTCTGAACTACAGCCACTCCTAAAGGCTCATGACAAATATTCTTAGCAGTAGGCCGCATCAATTCTTCACCAATGGTGAAGAGCTTCTTAGCTTTAGCAATGGGTTTAACCACTAAGAATAATATTCTCAGCACAAACACATTGGATGAAGTGGTGGCCCTCAATAATGGTTTCTGTTCTCTGTGTTCACATTGTTTTCTTTTGAAAGACTCTATAGGTTTGTCTTTACTGTGGGATGCTTAGTCTCCTTGTGACAGTTTGCTTTACTGGCTAGCTGGTCATACCTATTAGACAAAGTGAAGTTTGGAGAATGTGCTTCATTCTGTTGCAACAAAACTATAATTTAAATAGGACTCTTGGTATTTTCTTTTCAATAAAACTTTCTTTTTGTTGACAGCCTTAGGTCTCCTGCTGCATCATCACTGGGTATTTCCTTCCTTACAGAGAAGCTCCCTAGTGACAGTTGTTTTTGATTCATTTCGGCTAGGACTATCTTGTGGGCTTGCCAAAACTGCGACTGAGCAAAGTGTACATTGCAAATAAGAAGCACAGATGGAAGTAGTAAATAAAATAATGGGCAGGCCACACAAACGCTAAAATAAGTATCAGATTCTGCCTTAAAGCCTGCTACCAGACGCAACTCAATTATTGTTTGCCACTCAGGAATAGAGTTTTGATATGTCTGTAAGCATCATGGCCTCTGTGCATCAAACCTCTCTGGCAATATTAATCTGTATTTGCAGCCACTCTTCAGCACTAGTATCACTGCTTCAGCTCCATGTCAGCTCATGAGGCGTTAGATTCTTATAAGCAGCGTACACCCCAGCTCCCTCGCATCCCGGTTCACAGCAGCACTCTCACTCCTACAAAAAGCTAATGTTGCCGGGCGTGGTGGCTCACGCCTGTCATCCCAGCACTCGGGAGGCAGAGACAGGAGGATTGCTGAGATCGAGGCTTGCCTGGGCTACATAGTGAGCTCAGGGCCAGCCTGGACTACAAAGCAAGACCCTTTCTCAAAAAACAAACAAACAAAAAAAACCAAAAAAAAAAAAAAAAAGCTAATGTTGCTGCTGATATGACGGAGGCAGAGTGCAGACATGGGGGGTAACTGTACTTAAAGACGAAGCTTTGCTTGCCAGTCAGGTGCTCACCTCCTGCTGTGTTGGCCCCGTGAGTAACAGGCCACAAACTGGTACCAGAAGTTCGGGCTCCTGACTTAAAGTACGTGTTTTCCAAACCCTCTCATCTAATTCATATTCGGAACTATCATTTATGTAGAGTGTGATAAAAATCAAGGTTAGTTTTTTGTTTTGTTCTGTTTTGTTTCTTTGAGACAGAATCTCACTTTGTAGTCCAGGCTGGCCCTCAGCTCACTATGTAGCCCAGGCAAACCTCCAACTCAGCAATCCTCCTGCCTCTGCCTCCCGAGTGCTGGGATGACAGCTGTGAGCCACCACACCCGGCAATGTGGTATGTGGTAGCAGGGATCAAACTTGGGGCCTTGAGTTTGCCAGGGAGACACCAGAACCATGGAGCTAAATCCCTGGCCCCTAATCATGAAAATTTTACAGAAGAGATGAATTAGGGCTCTGGCTTACAAGTCTTTAAAGAAAGAATTACAGTAAATGGGCAAAGAAGTGCCACCATTTTTCTTAGAGATCAACAGTGAGGGAGATAAGGAGGCAATGTAAAAGGCTGAGCAAATCCATTCCTTCCCTAGTCCCGTGTTCTGTTGGGACCTGTCCTGACCTCTGACACGCAGTCTCTGATTCCTTCCACCCAGTCAGATACTCCATTCCCAGTGTACTTGTGCGTCTGAGTTGGACCAATAAAACACATGTAGAACTAATATCTGTAAGAAGCTTTTCTTAGTCTATTCTGAGGTGACATACAGGAATACTTGACACTGAGAAGTTTACAAAGAACAACAATCTATTTTCACAGTCCTGGAGTCAGGGAAGTCCAACATCAAGGTCCCAAAAGTCTTGCTGTCTAGCGAGTATCTGCTCTGTGCTTCTGAGACACTGCACAAATGAGGGGGGAAGGATCCTGTGCTCTCACTTGACAAGAAGCACAAAGGCTGAAAGCGATGAGCTGTTCCTCTCAGGTCCTCTCTGAAGGTACCTAACTCCATTCACCTCTTTAAAGGTCTCTCCCTCTTAATCCTATCACACTGGTAAGTCCTGAAGTTTGAAGAGGACACATTCAGACCATAGCAGAACCTCAGTCCATACTGAGGAAAGATATATGCCCACCTGGAGTTCTTGCATGAGACTGTCCTGTGAATGAGAAATTACATGCTAGTGGGGCAAGCCACTGAAGGTTAGAGTTTATTTGTAATAGCAGCTAATGTTACTCTCAGTAATACAACTAGTAGCTGGAGCTATTTACATACTGACAGGAAAATAACAAAAACACCATGTTAATCTATTCCTGCCATTTGGTTTGTATAAAGGTAGGAAATGAGAAAGAAGGATAACTCAAGTTTCTGCAAACTTAAGTACCTAGAGAAGGTCCACAATTTGTCCTTTTTAGAGTGATAAATAATGTCAATATGTAATATCTGTGTCTAATAGATTTGCATTCCTCCAATTTGCACTTTAATTTCCCAGAATTGGCTTTAGCACACATTTTTTATGTGGGATTCAACATTTAGCAACAAATAAGACTTCCTTCTGCCGTGGCACCTCCCACTCCTCCCTTTCCCCCACGCATCCCTATCCCTGCTGCCTTCTCCTTCCCACAAAGCTCATGTTTGGCAAAACTATTTTTATAAACCACACATTTTAATGAACTAAGTGTAGTCCCACAGTCACACTTGCATTCTCCCACATCTCCCTGGCTTCCACACTCCCCCGTTATGGGAACTCTCCCTCACACCCCCAGGAAGGGAAGAAAGGCACCAGAAATTCTGTCTGTAGGTAGGAAAGTTATGCGTGGAGTGTGACGTCTCTCCCACTTTTCTCTTTCTCCCTGTTCTTTTTACTTTTTGAAAAAGCAAGCAGGAAGATGATTTCCAAATATTGGATGTCCTCTGAGAGACTAAAATAGTCAGTGCTGGTTTTCTTTTGGCAGTAGCAAAATTGGTTGTGATCATAAATCTGTCGAGTTTTCTCTTTGTCCTTTTTAGTGAATGCTTCATAGATTCACGTCTACCTTGTCAAAGTAGAGAGCAGGGGGTTTGATAGTAGGGAAATTTAATAGAATTTCACAGCAGAAGAGGATCTGTAGGTCACAGTTCTGAATTTATTGCTGAGGACAAAGGCTTGTATAAATGTTGTAAGTTGTACTGGTGATAATCAAGAGCTCCCGGAAAACTAAGCTCCCAACCCTCACGGTTTCTATCACATGGAGTTGCAAACACAAGGTATCATGGATCATCACATCAGCCGCCCAGTTTAGGGTCATTTCTGCTCACTCAGTGAGGGGATATGTGTGCGCTCAAAGAGTGTCAGATCTTGTTACACAGCCCCTCATCACTGAGGCCATGTTCTCAAGTCACCTACTTTTTTCACTATTCTTTAGGGTGGCACCAACTATGCACTGGTTCTTTGCCTAGGATCTGGCATTACCTAGATCAAAAGTATGATCAGTGACTTCAAAAGCACAGTGAAGGCAGATAAATAAACATGACTCCAGTCCACTATGATAATTGCTCCTGACTTGTAAGCATAAGCAACACGATGGTTGCACTTCTCTGGAAGAAAACAGCAGTGGTGGCAGCAGCAGCAACAGTAGCCAATGACTGAATCATCAAGTGAGGAGGCACCAGCAGCTTTGCCTCCTAACTAAGGAACGTCTTACTCAATCTCCCTCCTACTCACCTGTAGGTTTGGAACCAAGAAAGGCTTTGGAAACTAAAGATAAAGTGCTAATGGGATGTTAGAGCAAAGACAGCCTCACCACCCACCACCAGAGGTAGTTGTGTAAAGGTGGTATTCCCAGGCTCTGCGCTTCACTTCATGGCTCCGACTTGTGGCACTCTGTTGGGTTTGCAAGTGTTGCTATCCAGAGAAGTCAGGAGTTGCTTTTGGCAAAGGAATGCAAGCAGGCAGATCCAGCCCTTCTTGCTGTCTCTTTCTTGTTGCCAAAATATACAAGTTTTGGTTTTAAGGGAAACTCGTGTGCACTCTCATTCTAAGGAATAATCTGTGGTTGTAGCTAAAATTAAGCAGAAGACCAGGAATAAGAAAAATGAAGATCTAGTCTTGAGTTGGCTGCTATTAACCCTTGGGTAAGACCATTTGACTCTTGGCTTTTTTTCAAGTTTGAAACAAGAAGCTAGACGATCTCTTAGGGCTGTATACGTTCAAACTTGTAGTTCATTTTAGAGAATTCTTATGGCACATGTGTGATACACCAGTCACTGATAAAAAGCAGTGACAGGCCCAACTTCCTTACACACAGCAGGCAAGTCAGGTAAGAAGTAAGCAATGCCATAACCTGAGTTCTGCAGGAGGCATGGGACTTCAGCAGTGTGCACGGGAGGCTGTGGACCATAGAAGGTGGCGCTGTGCTCCATCAGATCTACACTTGACCCTTCTCCTACACTCAGTCAGTACATGTTAATCTCAACCATGCTGTTTTTCACATTGATTATTTTCAGCTAATGTCACCTGGGAAACTATAGATGCAGGTGAGGTCACGTGGCCTCCCTCTTCCTGTCTACACTACAATGTGAGAAAGATGTCTTCTTTGTACCAGGAAAATGAGAGCATTCCTATCCCTGGAAACAAGTATTACTGCCAAGATTACTCAGTAGCAACAAATCCACTAAAATAGCCCTTGTCTTCTTTTGGTTTCCCCTGTGTATTTCCTAGTTGCTTTCCTACAATCTACTGCCACAGCCTACAGCCACAGCCCTTTTGTTGTCCTGCTATATCTCCACAATGGATTGCTCTATGTTGAAATGATAGATTAGCTCTCAGACTTACTTCTTTGGGTTTTCATTTCTTCTCTGTGAAGGGCCCTGTGCCATGTAAAAAATTTAACATCAAACAAAATTTGTATGCTATTCTCTTATTAATCTGTCTTTTGTCCCTTTAATTCCCAAACCTGGTCACTTAACCTAAGAGCGTATAGAAAAGCCTTTTCTCACCTACATCAGCCACCTTTTGTTTCTCTTTGACATGCTGGTCTCTGTGGGTCACACTGAAAAGACTCCTGGAACCTCTGCCTTCATGTTGGCTTTCCTTAATAAGTAGCACTTGAGAAGGCCAGGACCAGAGAGGAGAGCTCATGAATATTTATTCTTTTCGCTAAGATAACGACTCAATTGAATCTCGGTTCTCATAGTGAAGTGACCTACTTACTCCCTCGCTTCTCCCTCTGACCTGGGGATGGGGACAGCTCTGCTCAGTCCACTAGCCCCAAGTTTCTACACCACCTCTTGTGTTTTTATTTAACTCCACCACAAATTCAGAATTAGTCACTTTTAAATTAAAATACCCCTAGAGTTACACTGATCAGAGGATGTCTTTTTTTTCCTGGTGGGACTCTGGCTAATACAGACAGGAAGCTCACTTCAGAGATGTGCATATGTCGAAAGTAATGGAAGGAGCAATTAAATAGGGAAAACATGGGAAATGTCCCAGAGGACATAGAGCTATGTTTTAAAGAATGTCTCCTAGTCAGCCAAAGGGGGCCCTGGAAGGGGAGACACTTTCAGAGAGCAAACATGAGTGTTCAGAGACATGACAGTGTGCTGGGGAAGGTAACAATTTTCAAGATGATTGAGAGGGAAGGACTGGAGAGGAGGCTGGAGGGGAGGCTGGAGAGATCACAAAGGACCCTATATGCTCTGTTAATGACCTTCAAGCCTATCTTCTATCCTCAAGAAAAGGGAAATACTTGAAAAACATTTAAGGAGAAAAGGAACATGATGGGGTTGTGTTTTAAAAATTATTATGTAGTGTGGAAGAAAGAAAGACTGTAGGCAGGGAGAGTGGTTGCAAGTTCTTTGCAAGGTTCAGACGAGACCCAGGGACACTCTGGGATCTGACAGTGATGATGGGGCAGGAAAGGGGGCGCATGAAAACTAACAAAGAATACAGAGAATTGGGTGGGGAAGTGGGTGTGGGTGGGAGTCTAGGGTGATACCATGGAGTATGAGTTTGGGGAGTAGACAAAAGGTTTATTAACAGAGGAAATCCTAAAGGGATCAAATGATTCTTCATTAGTTTGTGTTGTTTTGTTTTAGTCCTTTAACAATTTGCTTTAATCAATGGTTTTCTCCCAACAGTTAGGTTGCACACTGTTCTTCCTTGGTAGCCTCTTACATTACTGTTTGGGAAGTAAAGCTATTAGTTTCTTTCTCATTTTTGAGAACTAATGAGTGGATTCGTGTGAAGTTCCAGGCACAGAGCAAACACCAAATAAAGGTTATTATCGAAATCAGTGTCCATATTTCATCCAAAATATAGTCATAAAACTTACTTGCTTAATTTACAAATGCATTTTAAGAGTTTGCTTTTTTCTTCATGTATCCAGCTGTCAAACAGCTGCAAGAAAGGACTTGTATGAGGTTTTAAAATCTTTTCTTTTTTGTTGTATTCTTTTCTATTTCCCTCTCTTTCCTTCTCTATTTTCTCCTCCTTCTTCAGCTTTCCTTCCCTATATGTTTATAGCTTCCATCTCCAAGAAGAAAAAGTCAAGAAAGTTAGAATTTTAGTGAGCATAAAAAATTTTGCCTGAATTATTGATTCATAGCTTTATAATGCACCCAAGATAGTAAGGACTTTTATAGATTTCATGAGCTGTTTAATATCTATTTGTGGAGCACTGCCATGTGCAATCATCTTGGACTCATTATGTTTCTTTGGCTGCCCAATGAGTCATAATGAACCACTGAAAATGTAAAATAATGGGTTAGAACTAGAAGGAATGAAATAATAGCCAAAGTCAGATATAAAACCGTTGCATGCAGTCTGTGAGAGCAACAAGACAAGGAAGGAATGGAATGCCTGTTAACACACATACACCGTACATGGGTGCACATGTCTGCTTGTACATAGACTTTTAAGAGCTCTCAGTAAAGGGCATAGGTAGGGAGTCCCATGAGCAATACTCTGAAAACTGTGGGACTGTAGTTCTATTTTATATTAAGATTCAAGCGAATGGGAATGAGTGGTTCAAATTATGGGGAAGACGTAGAAAAGCCAATGGAGACCCTTCTGAAAAGGAGGAGCCCTGTACTGAGCAGATAGAAGGGTTTATATTCCATCAGTTAAAATGAAGAGGACAAGATCATTTCTAAACAGGGAAGAAGGAATAGCTTCATGTTTCCCTATTAACCTCTGCTCCTTCAAAGAAAGCCAGTTGAAGCAAGCAGAACAAAAGGATTCTCTATGAATATAGTGAAGAATATTTTCTGCCATTGGAGCCACTGGAGCCATATTTAGAAAAAAAGTTAATGTAATGTTCTCTTTTGGTTTTACAAGTATAGGTCTTTTTTCCTAACTGGTTCCAGGTTTACCTGCCCTGAGATCTGTGGATGTGTCAAAGACAACACAAAGAGAGAGTTGACTTTCAGCTTTAGATATTCAAATTAGGGTTTGAAGCAAGATAATAGACTTGTAAGAGAACTTTTTCTAAGATGTATGTGAATTGCTTTACCTCCTCCTTGGCCTATGTTGTAAATTCTTATAATTTTAGATTGCCTTGGCATTCATTTTGAATATAAATTGAACATTCTCAAAGCAAAAGCAGAGCTTGGGTACCCCTGTCACAGTTTCCCCCAGTTCCTAGAGGTGGGTGATCCAGATGTCTGCCTTAAATAGCCACCTCCTGGTGACCACCTCCCTACACAATATACTTGCTGCCTACCAATTCTCATGCCCCATGCAGACTGTGTGGATATGCCACAGTGACCGCTTCTCAGTCATAATATGATTCCACAAACACGCACCACTGGGTAATGCCCTGTGCTCCCACAATGCCTTCAGCTCACAGGTCTTTCTCTCGCTCTCTCTCATACTCTCTTTATATTGACTGACCACACCTGTCCCAGATAGCTTCTCTTTCCCACTAGTCCTGTGAGTCATGGTGCTGTCCTCACTCCAGGATCTGAGTACCACACTGTTCCTGTTGTATGTTGTGCCTTTTGAACCTGCCACCTCTGTGTTTCACTTGACAAACATGCTTTTACCTAACTTCTTTCCTAGTTAGGGTTCCCTTGGAGAAAAGCTACATTAGCAGGAATAAACTGGACCCAGAGAGTCCACAGTATAAACAAGTTTCCTGTGACAGGTACCCAGGGTCACAGGTTCACTTAGGTATTAGGCTGTCTACCAGGGTAAAGAGTACCTTATAAAGAGCGAACTAAATATTCATGACTAAATCCAGGGAGCCCCATCAAGGCCAGCCTAGAATTTCTGACTCCTCTTATAAAAGGGACCTCAAAACCAAATTAGAAATATAGCATCCTATTAAGTGGCAACCAGAAGCACCCTGATCATCAAATTCTTCAGGATGGAAAAGTTATTGGTACAGAGATAACATCTAGGTTGTCAGGTTTGCTGGTCTGTAGGTAGATGTGATACCACAAAGGAAGGCAGGTAAAACCTACTTAGGAGATAAGAGGAAAATTGAAGAGAAGAAGGAAGAGTTCATTTAGGAATATCCAAAGGGCTTGATACAAACACCAAGGGTCAGAGGTAAAGAGTTGAAATACAGTAAGTAGCATTTTTTTTTTTTTGAGACAGGGTCTCGCTGTGTAGTTCAGACTGGCCCTGAGCTCACTATGTAGCCCAGGCAAGCCTCAAACTCAGCAATCCTCCTGCCTCTGCCTCCCGAGTGTTGGGATTACAGGCGTGAGCCATCACGCCCGGCTAAAACACATTCTTAACTAGTCATAGAGTACGGTTGCTTCCAGGTAGCAATCTCTAGCTTCCCCACTGCCAGTAGTTACTAATCACAGCAGACCTGAAAACCTTCCTTTCTCTTATTCAGTGTCACTCTTCTACCTACCCATGGATCTCCATCAAAAAGCAAGTGACAGTGGCTGGCTCCCTCATTAGAACAAGCTCGGAATGAAGAGCCACTGCTTTTTTAACTTGGTTAGTCTTCATTTGCTTCTACAGCATAGAAGTTGAGAATGGAGCCCTGTTGGTGTGGCATGGAGCCCCCCACAGCAGGAATACAATCTAAGCTCAGGACAGAAGGCAAAATTGGATTATATTTGCAATGATGACTGCTGAAAAAAGTCCAACTTAGCCAGAGACAACTGTCAGCCTTGACTGAGTTAGAGGGGACAGAACGTGTATTCTAACCGTGATAAATGCAGTGGGGTAGGCAGCAAGCAGGTGGTCAAGGCTATTCTGGAGACTCCAGTAACCAGGACCTGAACTGTTATTTTTCCATCTTCCAAGGAGATATATAAGCCATACCATTTCTCCTATATAGCAGATGCCGTCACAGAGAAGAGCTTACAAAGAATGAAGTATGAAATACTGAAGTGATGAAGTAACTGAGTATTGTAGTCAGGGTATGCAAAGGAACAGATTTAATGCAGGGCACAAAGTTTATAGGATTATTTTATAGTTTTCATCCCAAAAGTCAAATGCAGGCGAGTGCAAGAGATCTGTCCAGGGACTGGAGGCCTGGCGAGCCCAATCAAGGGTCTGGATCCCACAGCAATGTCCCACAGGAGTCTAGCCAAAGGTCTAAAGCCCATGGAAATGTCCTCCACAAGTCCATCTGGAGGCATAAAGCCCAAGACAATGTTTCGTACAAGTCTGTATCAGGGATCTATCCCAGGAAGGCCCAAAGGCCAGGGGCAGAAGCTAGAAAGTCTGTGCCAGTGGGGTGAAGGATTTGTGCCACAGATGAGGAATCTACATAGGAGCTAGAAGCAAAGCTCTAGGTAAAGACCAGAACTTTACCAAACAGAACAGCAGCTATCCCTGACGACACTGAGGGCCTGAGCTCCAAAGATGAGAATAACTGAGTCCCTAGCAGGAAAACCAGCCACAGAAGATTCTCCAGGAAAATCAACAGCATGCAATCTTCCCATTCTGTTATCCTTTTATGCCACTGGTAACGATTCTCAGGTGGGCCTTCCATGCCCAGAAACACGCTGACTCAGGTCAGCTGGGCATTCCCATGTAAACTGACCTTTAGTTAGTCCACCACACTGAGTATTCACCAAGGGCCTATTTACATTTCTAAATCACTAGCATTTTTCTTTTTGAGACAGGGTCTTGCTTTGTAGTTCAGGCTGGCCCTGAGCTCACTATGTAGCCCAGGCAAGCCTCGAACTCAGCAAGCCTCCTGTCTCTGCCTCCCGAGTGCTGGGATTACAGGTGTGAGCCACCACACCTGGCACAATTACTAGCATTTTTATTATTTCCAACTAATCTCCCCAACCAGAAGAGATCAATTATAGACCAAATATTAAAACCACATTTTCTCCAGGTATTGAAGTTATAGTTAAGAAAATTTTCCAACCCTATTATGGACTGAAACGAACATTTTCTCTATTCATGTGCTAAACAATTCTGGGATAAAGCCAGATTTCCTGGTTTTAAAGCTGAACAATACTGGAACCATGCTAGTTATTTGCTTCAATAAATGTTTACCTGGAAAATCATACTTGAATTCTAAAATAGCTGAATTACCAAGATTAATAGGTTACTCTTCAAAGCTTACTTATGGACCCTTTACCTTGCTGTGCCTACCAACCCACACCCCACCCTTTTCCCTGCCACACAAGACCCACCCATAAGTTTCCCAGCCCAGCCCTCAATAATCCTCCACTCCTTCTGTATTCTGAGATGCCACCTCACTCTTCAGGGCATCAATGCTCTCCCTCTTCACAATAAAATCTAAAACATCTCAATCTGCTGAACTAACACTAATTTCTGGCATCCTTTTTGGATGACCCATAGCAAATACCCATTACATTTTAAGTTGTATAGTTTGGCTGTGGAAGGCTGGAGAAAAACAGCTACAGGCAACAAGTTAGGCACATCACACAAGAAATGAATGGGTGGGCTGGAGGATTAGCTCAGTGGTTCCGGCGCCTGCCTTGCAAGCGCAAGGTCCTGAGTTCAATCCCCGGTAACCACATAGAATGCTGGGCGTGGAGACACGCCCACCAACAATCAACACCGCATACCACAATGCCGGACGTGGTGGCTCACACCTGTAATCCCAGCACCCGGGAGGCAGAGACAGGAGGATTGCTGAGTTCGCGGCGGCTTGCCTGGGCACCATAGTGAGCTCAGGGCCAGCCTGAACTACAAAGGGAGACCCTGTCTCAAAAAAAAAGAAATGGATGGGTTCTTTTTGAATGAGCATGGCTACAACTTAAGAGACCAAAGGTTAGAAGTGTATCCACAGGCAAGGAGATAGGCAGTAAACACATATTTGAATAACAAGCCCACAGGTATTTTCTAAACATGGAGAAGGCCAATTACACTGCTTTCATTTTCAGTCATTCCTATACACACAAAAATAGTAACAATTAAATTTAAGAAGAAACGAGAGAAAAAAACTATATCAAATAGCTAAATAAATGTAGGTGTTAATATAACAGTAACTGGAAACACTATTAAGGGGCTGTCTTCCTATCTTGTATTAAATTGACTCAGTATTTAGAAAAGAAAAGAAAGAAGAAGTGGAGAAAAGGGAGAAAGTGGTAGAAAAAGAAAAAAAGCCCTTGGTTTCCCTAAGCCTCCTGTGGATCCTGTAACTTCTTCCTCAGCTTTTCAGAGCCCACACACAGAATAAAAGGGACGGGCCCATGCACTGTGGGAAAGAGCACACATCCATTGTTCCCAAACTTAATATAATCCCTTCCTATCCTGTCTTAGCCCAGTTTTTTCCTGTTGTTCTAGGTACCACCTTGAGGGTCCAGCTACTAGGGAAGTGAAGCTATTAGAGTGAAGCTTCATGTTGTCCATCTAAGCATTCAGACTGCACCTAGGCAGTAAGGATTCATTCCTCATTACAAAGTCTGTGCTATGGTTTGATTATGAAGTACCCCCGGCCCAAGACTGGGGTACTCAGGGCTTGATCTTCAGTGCAACAAGTCCAGAGAGGTGACTGTACTGTGAAGGCATCATCAGGATTAATTCGATGATGAGTTGGTCACTGAATGGGCTGTTGGGAGGTGGGACCCAGTTGGAAGGAGGAGGTCACTAGTGGCTTAAGTTGAAAGGGTCTGTCTGGTTCCTGGTGCCCTCCTCTCTGGGTCTTTCCACCTCCCTCTGCTGCATGGCTGCTCTGAAGTGAACAGCTTTGCTCCACCATGGCATTCTATGTTTCTGCCTTATCTTGTGCCCAGGGAAATAAAACCAGCTAACCACAAAGTGAAACCAGAAGGCAAAATAAATCTTCCCTTCTTAAACTGTATATATCAGGTATTTTGTGAGAGCGAGGAAATGCTAACCAGTACAGGCCTGTTATCCGTCTGCTTCTCAACATCTAATGCTTTGTCCCCTCCCCTGCTGTCCCGGGAGAACTTGGAATGTACCTGCTTCTGCAGTTAGCTCTCAGGTGAGTGTCTGTTGAGTCTCAAGGGCTGTAAGGACCTTTACTCAGCTCCATCCCAGCGGAGCTGTCATCTCCCGGCTGTCAGCTCTGATGGGACCTTCCCGGTTCACAGGGCTCCCACAGACGCACGCCAGCCCCCTGGAAGACCTGCATCTGCACACCAGCCAGTCCCTCCTGCTCTCTCCCCCAAGCCCACCCACCTTTGTGGCCCAGAGCAACCAAACCTTCCTGTGTGAACTAACAGAGAGGAATATGACTGCTTTTTTTTTTTTTTGAGACAGGGTCTCGCTTTGTAGTTCAGGCTGGCCTTGAGCTCACTATGTAGCCCAGGCAAGCCGCCACAAACTCAGTAATCCTCCTGTCTCTGCCTCCCAGAATAGGACTGCTTTTGTGGATGAAATCATCCTGGCTCATTTTTTTCTCTTTATATTGCTCCTAAGTAGACCAGAGCAGGACTTTCTCTTCCCAAACATCTGTTCTCCACAAATCTCTTTGCCTAATTCAGTCTTCCATCTCTTTATATCTCTGTATAGCATCGTGGCAGTACTATCTTGTTATAGCAAAATTTGTTGGAAAAAGATTGTATAACTTGGAAGTGGATGTTCATAGAATAATAAACATGTCATGTATATACATTTAAAAGTAAGAATATATTTATAAGAACAAAAGAAAAGAAAAGCTGTATTTATTTTGTTTAGGTCCCTATAGCCGAAACAGTTTGTGGAAAGGGAGCTAAACAGTATATAGGAAGGGAGCTCTTGTTTATAATAAAGAAGGTTTTTCTAACACGAGTCATAATAAAATTAACAAATTTACTTGTAAAGTGTCTGTGTTTTCTTGCAGGTAACATACAAACGTTCTCTCTGTGAAAGCTGACCAAACCTATGACTTCTGCTCTTTTTTGAATGACTATTGTATTAGTTACTTTTCTCCTTGCTGGGACAAAATACCTGACACACATAAATTAAAGGAGGAAAGATTTATTTCAGCTATTTGTAGAAATTTCAGTCAGTAGTCTGCTGGCTTAAGAGCAGTGTGACACAGGAGAGGAGAAACAGTCCACGGCATGGTAGGCAGAAAGCAGCAAAACAACAACATGCCACCCCCTTTTTCTTTTTATTCTGTTTAGGCTACAAGACAATGGTTAGTGTCATCCACACCCAAGATGCGCTTTGCCATTGTCCATACTCAGAACTATAACAAACCACTCAGGAGACTAGTTATGATAGCTCCTTAATCTATATCCATGTACCCTACATCTAGCCATCTCTGAAAAGCCCCACCTATGAGCATATGAAGCTTTCAGGGACATCTAGATACAAGCCATAATAAATGTTATTTTCTAATAAGATAGTAAGATGTTTAAAAGTTCAACAGATGGAATAGCTCATATCTTCATATTTATATGTCCTCCAGTTGGAAATGAGAATCAGAGACTCAGGAATAACTTGAACAATCTTAGGAGATTCCTATCTATGGTAGGATAGAAAGTGGAACAGCAGTGTCCTTAGACATTGTGATTCTATTTTCTGGTTCTTCCTGTGATGACGTATTTACACTAACCAGAACCAACCCCTAAGAAATCACAAAAGCAAGAGGGCAAGATAGAGTCCGGGAGCTGACAATCATAATCCTCATACAAGTTTGGGTTATCGCTGAAAGACAAAAACATCTTCCTGTGGCGTTTTTGTGCAACGGAAGTGGTTGCAGGCCAAGTGCTAGAGAAAGCGATCGGAAGGGACTTCAGGAGAGCTCTGAAGGAAGACTTCAAAATTCTGCTCACACCCACACTGTCTCTGAGTTGCCTCTGGAGAGCCATTAATTGTCCCAACACAACAGAACCTGCTGCAATAGCTCAGGGCTAGTGTCCCATGGTCTGAGGACCTGGAGGTACAGCAGTGCTACAAGCAGAAAGAAACCCAAATGGAGGACAGAGCTGATGAAAGCAGCTGTCTGGACAACTGCCTGCAGATTTTCACTCCTCACCTACCCACTGCCTCTCAGGTCAGCGGGTAACTGCTTGGACACGGCCACCCCCACTGCCGATCCACATGAGGGGCTAAGCAAGCTAGCCAGAGAAAAGTCGGTAAGGTTGTGTTCAAGTGTGGCTTTATCTCCCTCCTTAAACTCACCCCGGGTGCCTGTGACCCTCTCCAGTCCGCAGAGCTGTACCGTGTAGCCTGTATTCCCAGGGCCCTGCAGCTCACTAGAGCACATACAGACACACAAAGTGTTCAGTGCACACAGCCTGCCACTGAAGTGCAGTCCGGTGTCACTTAACAAGGAGCCTATGGTCTAAGAAATGTCGCAGGAGGTGATGTTATCACTGTGTGAGCATCACAGAGTCCCCTGCACTACTACACAGCCTGGTCAGCTCTCTCTGAATTCCCTTGATGCCATCAAGAGACATGAACACTAACCGTGAGATGCGCAAGGCTCCAGCTGATGGCACATGGCACAGTGCCTGACAGGCAACTGTTTTTAATATGGAAGCAGAAGGAGCACATGCTAAAACAGTGCTTCAGCGAAGCCTCAAGCCAGTAATGTAGTGTTTATTACCCTGATCAGTTATGGCCTGTACAAAACTCTAGACCTTTGCACAAATGACAGCATAGTTTGTTTACACCACAACTGCCACAAACTCATGAAGAACTGGTTGGCCTGTGACAGCCTGACGACTACAATGTCCCCAGGACACAAGAATTTCTCAGCTCCATCATTATCTTATCTTACTCACATATGTAGCTCATCGTTGGCCAAAGCATGATTTGGTGCATTACTGTGTTAGAAGAGTTAGACTTAAACCGATCCTACTAAATGTAAGTGAAGAAGTAATAGAAAGTATTATTAGTATATTAGGAAGAAATTGTGAAAAAAATAAAGAAGTGAGGCACTAGATATGAAATTCATTATCAATTTCAATATATAACTCTTGTAGGTGCTCCATACATGTTACTCATTTATTCACTCATGTAGCATGGGGGTATTTTTAGGTCCATTTTACAGATGAGGAAATTGAGGCAAAGAAAGGATAATGAATTTGGTCATAAGTAGAGGTAGAACATGGATTTGAATCCAAGTATTCTAAATCCTTGAGTGCTTCCCTCAACTACCAGCCCTGTTGGTATGCTTGATTCAAAACTGGAATCAAAGGGAAAGTGTTAGAATGAACAGGGCTAGTAAATGGATATATGGGCTGGAAAATCAGACAGAGGAACTTGTATAGAGAGCACAAGGAATGTCTCAAGTCACAAAAAATATAAAAGGAAAGCCAAGAAATATGGAGGATAAAATAGAAAGGCTAACGTTCAGATTATAAGAGACCTGGAAAGAGAGGAAGGTGGGAAAACAGGAGATTGTACGATCCTCCTGACAAGGGAGCGGGTCTCCGCACCTAATGTCTCTAGCTGTCCTGTTCCTGTGCACGAAGTGGAATTTGTCAGGAAATCATGAAACCTGATATCACCTTCCCTGCTGACTGCTGCCAGGAGGCTGCTCTGTCTAAGTGAACAGCTAGTTACACCGGGAGCCACAGGATACAGGAGAGGAGATCACACGAAGGGTGGATGAACAAGGAGGCAAACTTGACTCCGCTGCAGGGTATCCTGGCTAAACAGAACCATGGCAGAGGCCAAAGCAGCTGGAGAGCCTACGCCCAGTGGGCCAAGCTTGGCCTGCAGTCTTGTATGTGAGCACAGACACCGCGCTCCATTCCCTGTTGTCCCTGTCTGCTCTTGTCTTCCAATGGCCAAGTTGAGTTGCTGGAACAGAAACCAGAGGATCCAAAGAGTCGCGGTTATTTGCTCTCTGGCCATTTGCACAAAACGTCTGCTCGTCTCGGACCTGAATGTATGCTTCTCAGCACCTGTCAGGACATAGTCACCCTTCTTGTCTCTGCTTCGCTTCACCCACGACTCTTCTCCTCCGCCACTGGACTCCCAGTGGGACACGTAGCTCCTGAACCTGAAGCCGAAGAGTCAGAGGCCCATTCTGCGCCTTCCGTGGCCTCTCAGGTGGTGTCTGCACACCTGCAAAGTTGGAGGGCTCAGCCTCCACCCGTGGGTGTGGCGTGGGTAGAGTTGCAAACCAGAGAGGAGTGCCTTCTGCAGCAGGCAGCACTCACAGCCCGCTTAATGCACAGAAACAGAGCGAAGCTGACATGCTGCTTAAGAAAAATATTAGCAGAGCTGGAGCTGGGCTAGGAGGGACAGGAAGGGCCCTCCCCAAGGGCGCTGGCTGTTCTCAGGGCCTTCGCGGGCTTTGCCTGTCCCTCCATCTGCCTGGGCTCAGTGAGAAGACAGTGGGGTGCCCTCCTGTGGGGTCAGCGGCTCAGCTGCAGGTTCTGTGTTGCTGAGATGTGTCTGCTCTTCTCGGGTAAGCTGAGCACACAAATCACCTGTGCTTATTTGCACAGTCCACATGTGCCATAAAGGCCAGGCAGTTTGACTAGGGGCAGAAGGAGAAGAGAAGAGGAGGGGGTGTGGGGCCTGGGATGCCTGGCCAGCCGGAGCCTTCCTCAAATTAGGTCACTGTTTATATGAAGAGGTAAGATTAAACCAAGGATGCCTTTCCAAGCATGCAGACGCTGGACACGGCTCTCTGTGCCACCCCTGGAATGTGGTGCGATAAACATGCCAGAGCACATGATGCCGCGGCGAGGGAGAGGCCAGGAAACAGCATTAGCAGTGAACTCCATGGTCAAGCAAGATGACGCTGGGGATGGATGGCATATCCGTTCTCTGTGGAACCTTCCTCTGAGTTTTCCTGCTGTAACTTTCGGGGTGGGAGGTGGTTGGTTGGTTGGTTGGTTTTGATACAGGGACTCGTGAAGTCACTAAGTTACCCTGGCTGGAGTTGAACTTGCAATCCTTCTGGCTCAGCCTCCCAGAGACACCCCACCGTGCCTAGGTACCCAATTTTCTGTTCTTTCTTATTCGCACATTTCTATCCATGAGGCAGCCATGTTCCCCAACATACTACCGTGCATAGGGTTCTTCCTACATTTCCATGTGGCCAGCTACATAAGCCCGAGGCTTGCATCCTTTTCACTTCCTCCAGTAAACTGCCACTGCTATTCATGCCTACTGTGATCCTCATCGTGATACTGTACCAGCACTCTGCAGATGGGGAAAGGAGGCTCAGAGAAGCTCAGGGTCACACAGCAAGGGAGCTGCAGGGAGGCACTCAGAGCCAGGCATCCTGGGAGCTGTCCTCGACACCACAGCGACCTTCCCAGCCTCCCCTGTCCTCAGCACCCTCTGAATGTTCACCATGTTTAAATAGGAATCGTACTGGGCATCGTTGAAGGAGAGGACCCTATTATTTTGTCCACAGTGTCCAGCTTGGGGTTCTAGACGGTGCCTGCCACATAATAAGCATTCAATAAATTCATGATCGAAAGGTCCTTATCTCTGCCAATTACCTGTCTTCTTGACTTGCTTCCCTTGTAGCCAGGAAGGTCTCTGAAGGACTGGATTATGCTTTTTTTCTTTAATACAGGGCCAAGCCAATAACCTCAGTTTCTGCCTCCGAGGAATTTAAATGGAAATAAAATACCAAGATGAACTCACCCAATCCACCACGCATCCTTCTTTCCATGGCTTTCCTACTGTCAAAATACATCCTTTCAAGCTTGGGTATTGTTGACTCCATTGTTGACATCCTGTCTTACTCAGCAGCCCCATCTGGTAGTCAGATTCCTCTTCCCTGTTTGAATTCTCTATCTATGTTTTTAAATAAGCCAGCAAACACTCACTCCACCAGCTCCAAATTAGTCCTTCCTTTCATGCCTTTGCTGCTTTGGGCTTGACGCCAGAGCCTCCCCCCTTTAGAATGAAGAAAGAGGGTGAGAGTCATCCGTCTTCACCCAGTTAGCACCTCTCTTCCTTCTGGGATAGTTTCTCTTCAGTGGCTCTGAGAGGCTCTGAGACGTGTGAGGCTTCTCTCCAGCAACTCCTAGCCCGTGAGGGGCGGGGGCGGGGGAGGGTGCAGAAGCGCATTGACGGGGAAGGGAGGCAGCCTGCTTTGTCATACGAGGCCCTCCCTCATGGTGACAGAAGAAAACTGCTTCCTGGCCACATGTCCAGGATGTTCTTTAAGGAAGCCAGGGAAGATTGCTCATATCTCATGAAGATCTGTATCTCAAGTCTTTAAATACATTTTTCAGAAAAAACCCCAAAACTGTCTCTTTTCTGCCTTTTTAGTTTTTATTTTACTTCTATTCTCTTATCCTAAATTTCACAAAGATAACTTAAAGTCAAGGTTCCACAGGAGTGACTGGCCAGCAAATCTTTCCCTCTGGATCCCTGTTCTGGAAAGTTCTCTCAGCGCTCTTCCTTCCCTAATCCCCTGTGCTCTCTTGTGCAGCACTTTCATCCTATGTGGCTTTCTTGTCTCCTGTTCTCTCTGGTCACACAGGACCTGGCTCAGAGTCAACAAAATGCTGTTGAACAAATAAATGACTGAAACTTTCTTGACATTTAGGTATTTTTCTTTTTTCACATTTCAAAAAAGACCATCAAAACCAGAACTCATTTCAGGACAATCTGTATAATTATTGAATTGTTTGAAGAGTTTAAAAATATACTGCCTTTCCATTCCCCCTGTTTCCCTTATCTACTGCTCTGAACTGGCTCCTCCCATTAGCTAATGTGCTGTGTGGTAAACAAGCTCTTTGTGTGAGTCTTGGCAGCAAGTGTGGCAGTGAGGTTTCTCCCAAGGCTGCCTTCTCCTGGAGCTCACCTGGTGCTGAAGAACCTTGGTCTTACTTTCTCTATGAGATGTTCCTCGTCGTTGACCTATATCGGTCACTATACAACATGGCAGATAGCTTCTGACAGGGAGTATTTCATCGTGACAAGGCCCAGTGTGCAAGTCTTAATAAGCCTCTGTTCCATCACACTTATTGCAATCTCATTGGTCAAAGCAAGTCACATGGACAGGCAGAAGCAATAGGAAGGGACCACACTAGAGCTATAAAGGTTGGCCATATTGACTATCCTTTCTAATGTTTCCTGCACTCATATTCTGACAATTCCAGTGCACCTTGTAGACTGACTCCTTTATATTGAGTATGGTCAATGATGTGCATCACTAAGCAGATGCCAAGTGCCCTGAGTAATAAAAAATAGGATTTTACCTCAAAAACTAAGTATTTTATTTAGAGACTTAAAATGTGTAACTCTAAAAAGATGGCAAGCCACCCACCAGTGCCATTCTATGGATATCATCCTAGTATCAGTTGCTAGGGCCAGCAGAATAGGTAACATGAAAAATTTAGCTATCACAGTTGATATAGGACCTGGATTGATACTTTAGTCACCCATTGATGCTAATTCTAAGCCACAGGACCCCAACAATTCTGTAAGAAACATGATGCTTCATCAACAAAACACAGCGATAGCCTTCATGTGATGGGCTCTTTGCCACAATCTGTAGGAATGCTTTGGTTTCCTTTTAGCTTCCTTGCTCTTATCTCTCACATGAAAGATATCTAACACTATCCCAAGGAAGATAAGTGACAGGCAACAGCAATGAAGGCAGTGGTTGTCTTAATGTGCTCCCTTAACCAGCAGTAGTTCGAAAGTTAGCAATGCAGATTTTCAGGCCCTGGTCATACTGTCTGAATAAGAAACTAAGGAGTGGGGCCCTGCAATCAATATTTGAACAGGTCTCAATAGCACTGATGCACATTTATGTCCTCAGACAGGACTGTTGCTTTCAAGGCCACAGTGATAGGACATGTTGTTTACTGAGATGATTTAGTCAGAGGAGGTACAGGTGGAGGAGTACCAGTTATCTGAAATTCTTGGAACCAGAAGTATTTCAGATTTCAGATTTTGGAATATTTGCAGATTCATAATGAGACATCTTGGGGATGAGGCCAAGTCTAACATGAAATTTATTTGTGTTTCATGTAAAACCTTCTACAATAGGCTGAAGATAATCTTAAACAGTATGTTTAGTGCACTTGTACTTCAACTGTGTCCTCACTTTAAATCAGGCATAGGATTTTCCACTTTCTACAAAGTGCCAGTGCTCAGAGATTGGGGAGAATTTCAGAGTTCAGATTTTCAGCTCAGGGATACTGCTCTGTAGTTCTGATGACCGAGGACAGCTGCTCACATGCCTGCCTTCTGATCAGTGTTGCAGTATTTACATTAACAAGCAACGAAGGATGGCAGGCAAGGCCTTTGCTTGTTTCAGAGGAAAGAACATTCTCCAGAGACTGACTGTGATGCGGATTTGGTATTTGCACAAATTTAGTCATACTGATAAAAAAAGGTTCTCTTTGTTCCTTTTCTATAGACAGCATTGCATATAAATTTTCCAAAAACTCAAATTCAAGTAACCTCTAGAGGAACTCTGTAGTGCAGTATCTGCTTTTACTCTACTTTTAAAAAGTTTTCCTACATACCCTGCGCAAGAATGATAGATGAGAAATATGAAAATTGGATCAGACTTGTTTGAAGTTCATCCTCAGACCCAAGATGAATATTATAAAGAATTTTATCTTTCCAGAATTGTCACACTGTATGGCAAAAGACCTGACTAATACCATTTCTATCTCACTGACCATTCTTATATCAGGTTCTAAGTAAGAACAGACAATTCAGAATTATGAATTAAAAAGTTTACATGCTCATATCTCTAATTTGACAAAAGCATATCTAGAAATTTATACCAATGAAATAATAATGAATACAAAAATAAAATGTTCATTTCTTCATAATTTGTAAGAGGAAAAAACTGGAAACAACCTAAATATTTGATAATAGAGAATTAGTTTCAAAATTATATCTGTGCAGACATACAACTGAATTACACACAGGCTTTAAAATTGTGATTCATAAGGATTGTACAGGAAAATCAATGAACCTGGGAAGATATGTATGATATATCATTAACAGAAATAGATTTCAAAAATAATATTTGCACAGCCACTTCACATGCACTAGAATGACCATGAAAAAATGGAAAATAACAACTATTGATGAGGTTGTAGAGAAACTGAAACTCTGCTCCATGCTGAAAATGTAGAATAGTTCAATTGCTATGGAAAACAGTATGGCAAGACATCAAATTATAACATGACCCAGCAATGCCATTCCTAGTTATATATCCAGAAGAACTAGGCAAAGACTCAAATAGATACTTATGCACCAATGTTCATAGTGGTATTATTCACAATAGCCAGAAAAAGCAAACCGTCCATGTCCTCAAACTGGTGATTTAATAGACATAATGTGCCATATACATACAATGGAATATTATTCAAACATAGAAAAGTAATAAAATTTGGACACATGCTACAACATGGGTACTGAAAACATTATGCTAGGTGAAATAGCAAGACACAAAAGGATAACTATTATATGATTTCTTTTAGCTGAGACACCTGGAAGAGGCAAACTTATGGCGTGAGAGAGTAGAAGTTACTAGAGCTGGGTGGGTAGGGGCATGGAGAGTTATTAATAGGTACAGAATTACCATGTGGGATAATCAAAGGGTTCTGGAAATAGATGGTGATGACTATGCAACATAGTGAGATTACTTAGTGCCCCTGAATGATACACTTAAAAATGGTTAAGATGGCAAAGTATGTGCTCACCATTATGTATGATATGATTTATGGAAACTTTACCAAAATAGTTCACTATATGATATCATTATACATATATAATTACTATTTTCTTGATTTTAAGATACCATGATTTCTAGGAAATAGACAACTAGAAAATTAGCAAATACATTTGCCCTGCCACACCCATGGATTCAACCATGAATTGAAGTTTCTCAGTACATCCCAAAAATCAACATGTAAAGAAATTTTTCTTTGTCATTTTTTCTTAATGACACATTAGTAATATAACATTTATGTTGTTTTGGGTATCATGAGTAATCTACAGATTCAAAGTGCACAAGAGGATGTACAGGTGCTAAATATAAGTAAATAGTTCACCACTTTAAGTAAAGGACTTGAGCATGCAGGGATTCCGGTTTCTGGGGGAAAGGAAGGATCCTGCAAGCAACCCCCGGAGGACACTAGGAGATGAGCTTAACAGTATTTTCAGATAAAAAAAAATACTACTGTATCAGGGAACCAATCTACTTTCCAAAATAGCAAAGGTTGAAATATCTGCAATTTAGAAAACAGGAAATGTACATATATAAACTGGCAAAAAAAGTCTGTAAGATACCCAAAACTGATATTTAGGGTAATAGAATTGAAAGTATTCTCTATTATTCTATTTTTCCTTTATGTATTTTAAAATTTTTCTACATACAATATTTTTTTTGTTAGGAGTTTTTACTGAATTAAAAATATATACAGCCTTTTTTTTTTTTCTTTTTTTGAGACGGGGTCTAGCTTTGAAGTTCAGGCTGGCCCTGAGCTCACTATGTAGCTCAGACAAACCTCGAACTCAGCAGTTCTCCTGCTGCTGCCTCCCCAGTGCTGGGATCACAGGCGTGAGCCGCCACACCTGGCACTGTGGTGTGTGGTACTAATGGCTGGTGGACATGAGTCACCATGCCCGGTATTGTTGTATGTGGTTACCGGGGATCGAACAGGGACCTTGAGTTTGCTAGGCAGGTGCCAGAGCCACTGAGCTAGATCTCTGGACCTGTACTGCTTTTCTAAATGGGCTTTTGGAAATATAAGAACCCACAACTTAGCCTACCATACGCACTCCCAAATATACTTTGAAAATAATTTAAAGGAATTAAAAGTGAGAAAAGGTCATTCTGCCTTCCTCTGAGCACAGAAATTGGCCATCACTCGGCCCTCTTCTTGCTTCATCCATCTTCTCAGCGTTCAGCGTCTATATCAATATTTACAAACTCCATCATTCCTCGGGTTATTATTTTCCTTGGTCCATTTTGCACAGTGACTAAATTTTGCAGCTGCGAAGTTGACACAATCTGTCACTGATATCAATCTTTATTAAGTTTACTGCTGAGAGCTCTGGAAAATGGCGGCTCTGGAATAAGGAAGAAGGTGGGCACTGGAAGCCGGTCATTGTGACTCCGACCTTAAGTTACTGATATTTACATTTCCCTGTAATACTCTGTATTTTTTTACACTAAGGAAATATACAATTATCACCCCTCGAAAGCAAGAAATAAAGAAGGGAGATCCCCCTTGTGAAGCTTGACGTGCTGAATTTTTGAGGCTTCCTCCTGTTGTGAAGCCAACTCCTAAAAAGAGCAGGATTCAGTAAGGAAGCATCTTCAGACCAGAAGTCTTCTTCTGTGTCTTCTGAAACTGGAGGAAAGAAAAGGGCAGCAACCGGCATGAAATTTATTGTTCCTGGGCTACTCAGGGTGAGTGCAAGGGCTCTAAAAGAATCCTTCCTACCTCCTAGCTGTGTGGTATTTGATAGCTTCCTCCACTTTATGCCTCGACTTCCCCCTCACCAGTGACGTGGGACAAATAGTACTTCCTACCTGATACAGTGGCTGCATATTAAACCAGTTAGGCACACAATTATTATGCATTAAATAAAATCACTACATTTCAAGTAATGCCTGGAACATGGGATCACACTCAGCAAAGATTAGTATTGATATTTTCATTTAGAACAGTTTCTACTAAAAGCCAGAAATCTTGCTAGTGACTTCTTTGACTTCAACAAAGATCTGTGTTAAGGATGGTAGCTCTTTCCCAGCACAGATCTGTCCAGGAAAGAAGAGGTCTTCAGGCTGTACTTTGTTAGTGTGGGTTGACAGCCTTGAGCAATGAGGAGAGGCTAGAGAATGCCAGGGAGCAAAATTAATGCAAAAACTTCCCAACTGTGCAGCTGAGGGAGATGGATCAGGGCAACAAAAGCAGGGCCACAGACAGCAACAGGGTACAGAGCTCTCAGCTACTGTCTCGGATGAGCATCCTTGTATATGCAGGAGACTGTGGGGTAAAGAGTTGGGTCACATCAATCCTTTTAGTCATTCTGCCATGCATGGAAATTAATTCCATTAGCAAATTAGCTTTTGAACTTGTTTTTACTGAATGAATTTTTGCAAAGGAACACACCCAAGGACTCATTTTCCAGGTAAAAATGTAGGACATTACCAGCACATCAGAATGCTCTGATTGCTCTGATTTGCAGAGCCAACTATGTTGTTAATCAGATGAGTTAAACGTGTCCTTCTAATTTTGAACTCTATTCTATTCCAGCAGTCTATTTCTGATCATTATTGTACTTTTTAAATTACTGTAGTTTTATAATACTTCTTCATACCGGATACTGTATTTTACTTTATTTTCTATCAGGATTGCCTGGGCCATTTTTTTTTTTTACCCTTTGCATAAAATAGAAAATTAGCACAGAAAATTTTATAATCAGATTGTAAATTTTGCATATGTTTTAAAACAATTTGGCGGTATTCTGATTGGGACTAATAAAATACAGAGATGAATTTAAGGAAAAAATCATACTTTTATGCATCTTGAGCAATCAATGTTACATTTAATGCCACATTTCTCCATTCTTTAGATCTTGGTTAACTACTTTTAGTAAACCTTTGTAGAAGACAGGGGTCATTGAAACTATTTCTAGGTAGAATGTATTATTTAAAGATTTTGTTTCCTCAAAGCTTATGTGTAGAGGGTAGAGATTGTACAGAGGGCAGGGAAAGGGGAAAAATGAGAATCAAGATGTGTCATGTACAGGTACAAATTCTCATTGTTCAACATGATCATAATGTATGTATAAAATGTATCAACAAATCAACTTTAAAAAAGATCTTATTTTCTAATTGTTCTGATCTAAGGGTGGTAAGTGATTTTTATATTCAGACCTCATATCTAATGGCCTTGGTGAACTTGTCTCCTAACCATATTTTATCAGTAGATTCTTTTTGGTGTTTCTATATACATAAGCATGTTTTCTGTCTACAATAATAGTTTTTTTTTAAAGATTTGTTTCTAATCCTTCTAACTCTGGTGCTTTTTTATCTTTGAGTAAATGTTCCAGTAAAATGTTGAGTAGAAAAATGAGAGTAGAGGAAACCCCTGTCTTGGTCTCAAAAGTAGGATAAAAGATTTCAGTACTCTATCACTAAGTATGATGTTTGTCATGGGGTATGAGTGTGTCCCCGCGCGTGTATGTGTGTATGTGTGTGAGTGCGCACATGTAGCCTTTGTTGGTTGAAGACATTTGGGGGGGGTACTAGGGATTGAACTTGGGGCCCTTGTGCGTCCAAGGTTGGTGCAGTACCACTTAAGCTAAATCCCTAGACCTCTTTTTCTTTTTCTTTTTTTTTTGAGACAGGGTCTCACTTTGAGTTCAGGCTGGCCCTGAGCTCACTATGTAGCCCAGGCAAGGCTCGAACTCACAGCCTGCCTCTGTCTCTGCCTCCATAAACTCCTACTGGGATTATGAGTGTGAGCCTCCACACCTGGGATTGTGGTATGTGGTACTGACTGCTGATGGGCGTGAGTCACCACACTCAATACTGTATGTGGTTACCAGGGATCGAACCAGGGACTTTGTGCTTGCTAGGCAGACACCAGAACCACTGAGCTAAATTTCCAGCCCTTGAAGACATTCTTTTAATTTCAAATTTGCTGATAATTTCTATCATGAATATAGAGTTATATCAACTGATTTTAATACTAATTATAATGAAATATAATCTTTTGCCTTTCTCTGTTCATGTGCAGAGTTTTACTAACCAATTTTGGAGAAAGTCAACCCTTGACACTTTGAATAAAGCCACTGTGGTCATGATGTTTTATCTTTTTATATCCTGAAAGGTTCAATTTGCTATTTTGTTCTGGACTTTTTTGGGCCTGTATTAGGAGAGAGACTATCCAAATTTTTTTAATAATATCCTTGTCAATTTTAATAGCAATATTACTATAGCCTCGTGAAATGAGAAAGTGTTTTCAGTCTGTCAATACCTTGAAAGATTTAGTATTATTTTTCTCTTAAAAAGATAATGCTGTATTGAAGTTATCTGGGCCTGGAATTACCCTTGAAGTGAGAATTTTCATTTTGAATTTGATTTCTTTAATAGGCATAAGAATTTTCATGTTTTTCTAACTCTTCCAGAGCCCATTTTGAGTTATATTTTGCAAAGAATGATTCTACCTCTAAATTTTTAAATTCAATGGCATAGATTTCTTTATAACTTCTTTTATATATTTATTGAAACTTACTTCTCATTTTTTATTTTTTGTATTTGTGTCTTCTTTTCCCCTTTGGTTAGGCTTGTTAGGATTTGTCAACTTTAACAATTTAAAATAAAAATCTTTTGCTTTGTTGGTTTTCTGTACTTTCTGTTTTCCAGTTTATTGATTTCAGCTGTATTATACTTTTTCAAATTTTAAAAAATTTAATTTCTTGGATATTGTGAAATAGAAAATATTCAAAGAGAAATATGGTGGAGGAGTAATGAGGGGTTAAGAAAAAATGTGATGGTAATAAAAAAGGGGAAACAAAGCTCATGTATTTAGGGGGTGGGGGTTGTGGGGTGGCTAGGGGAATGGGAAAAAATGAGAATTAAATTGTGTCATATGCTGGTACAAATTCCCAATATTGAGTGTGATAGTGATGTGTATATATAATGTGCCAATAAAGATAAAAATAAAAAATTAATTTCTTAAAGCTTCTTAAAATGTATACTTAAATAATAAAGTTAATCTCAGCTTTTCTTATTTTCCCATACATGCATTTAATCTACAAAGTTCCGTTTTAAAATTATTATAGCCAGACAGCACAAGCTTGTATGTATATTTTTACTTTTATGTCAGAAAAAAGCTATATAGAAGCTCACTCCTAAAGTTCAAACACCTAAAGATACTCTAATTACAACTTTGTTCCCTTTTTTTTAGTTTAGTTCTGCTGTGATCAGAGAATATACCTTGAGTATATTTTCTCTTTTGGAAACGTACTGAGACTTGCTCCACGGACCAGTATATATTCAGGTTTAGTGAAACATTCCTTCAGCACTTAAAAAAATCTGTATATTCTGCACTTTGAAGGTACAGTTTTTAGTACATGTTAATTATATCAGATTTAATAAAATCATGATTCAAATATAGTCCCATGCCACACAGTAATGTTTTAGTCTGTGATGGGCCACATTATGTGACGGTGGTCCCATTGGACTGTATTGTCTAATGACATCATGGCTGTCTTAGGTTGTGTACAGACACTCTACACATGAAGAAATCACCTAGCAACGTATTTCTCCCACTCCTTGGCACATGAGGGATGTGTGGGCTGTATTCTATATGTCTGATTATTCTATCAGTTATTGAGAAAAATCTTGTAAAGCCTTCCAGTATATTTGGACATCTGCCCTATTCTCCTTTTCATTCTGTCAATATTTTATTTATATATTTTAAAGTTACATTAGGTACACACAAATTTAATATTGTTATATCTTCCTGTTGAACTCATCTGTATTCCAGTGAATGTTTGCTTCATCAAAAAATTTTCATCTCCACAAAGTGTCTTGGCTTAATATCCTTTCTGTAAACCTCTACCAGCAAAAACTCAGCAATAATGTATTTTTAAAAATTTTCCAAGCTTGCCAGGCATGGTGGCTCACGCCTGTCATCCCAGCACTCGGGAGGCAGAGACAGGAGGACTGCTGAGTTCAAGGCTTGCCTGGACTACACAGTGAGCTCAGAGCTAGCCTGAACTACAAGCGAGACCCTGTCTCAAAAAAAATTTTTTTTAAAAAAGAAAAAAAAAATTTTCCAAGCTTTCCATTTTTCTACCTTTCACTTGTGTCTGTAGATATTGTTGTTGTTGTTTATGGTCCAACAATTGTTTGTTTTAATATTTTACATTCAAATATTGATAAATGTAGATAATATCTATCATGCAATTATTCAATTTTTATCTTATCTGTTATTTTTCTTTATTCTCTGTTTTCTACACTTCCTTTGTGTTTATTGAATATATTCTATTTATTCTTTTGTTTGTTTGTTTGTTTTGAGACAGGGTCTCGCTTTGTAGTTCAGGCTGGCCCTGAGCTCACTATGTACCCCAGGCAAGCCTCAAACTCAGCAATCCTCCTGCCTCTGCCTCCCAAGTGCTGGGATTACAGGTGCGAGCCACCATTCCCGGCAAATTATTCTATTTATTTTTGATTGGCCTTTCAGTTATATTTTTACATACATATCTTAGTGGCTGTTCTAGAAATTACAATATGCAAATTTGAGTATCAGAATCAATCTTGGTACTTTTACCATTTCCTGGATTTAGGATACTTGCTTCACTTTTTTCCACTGCTTTCATATTTTTGTACCCCCATATATATTTTACATGGGAGACATGTTTACTGTTTATATAAATTTACCCTTAAAATTATCCTCCTCGGTACTCATCTCTTATAATACCACTTTCTAAAATTATTTTCTTCCAGGCTGGGGATTTAGCTCAAGTGGTACTGTGGCTACTTTGGAAGCATAAGCCAAGTTCAATCCCCAGTACTACAAAAAATAAAATTAAATTAAAAAATTATTTTTTTCAAAACTAAGATCTTTTTCAGTATTTTATTTGCATGATGCTACAGAAAATTAATTATCTGGACATTTGTTTCTTTCACAACTTTTTATCTCTTCATTTTAAAGGTCATTGTCTTGGGGTGCAGAATTCTATGTGGGTGGGTATTTAGTTCATTTTAATTTATATATATATATATATATATTTTTTTTTTTTTTTGAGACAGGGTCTCACTTTGTAGTTCAGGCTGGCTCTGAACTCACTATGTAGCCCAGGCAAGCTTCGAACTCAGCAATCCTCCTGTCTCTGCCTCCCAAGTGCTGGGATTACAGGTGTGAGCCACCACACCCAGCATTTTAATTTATATTTTAACACTTTTCCAATGCTATTCTTCTAGCTCCTTTGTCATAAATGTAACACATATTTCATAAATCTAACATTTTTTCTTTTCCTTTGGTTGCTTTTAGTATTTTTTCTTTGTCTCTGATTTTAACCATATTACCATGTTATTTAAGTACACCTTCTTGATTTTATCTTTGTTTTGTATTTATCCTACTTTGTTTTATATTTATCCTACCATTTAAAAACTTTCTCAGCCAGAATGCCTTTAAATATTCTTATAATTGTATATATATTAAGGTTCATGAAGTTGTTCCACAGATTACCAATGCTTTTGTCATTTGTTTGGGTTATATTTTCTTGTATTTTATTTTGGATGTTTTCTATTGCCATGTCTTCAAGTTCACCAGTTTTTTTCTACCATGACCAATCTATTTCACACATCACTTTGTCTCAGAAATTACTATTTTCCTCTCCAGAAATGTTATTTGAGTCTTTTAAAATATCCTTCACCATTTGAAAATGGTTTGGCAACTATTACCTGTTAGTCTGCTAATTCTGATGTTTGTGTGATTCTGGATTTTTTAAAAAAAATTTTGATTTGTAAAATTCATTTATTTATTTTCATTTTATGAAAAAATAAAAGAAATTTTTGTAATGAAATAAGACAATATCAATAGTTATTATACTGTGTATTGTTTTCTTCAAAATCGTTATTCAGTCTAAGACATAAACCAAAAAGATTCTCACAAAAAAAGAAACAGGTAACACAAACTTTCAATGAGCTAACATAAAGTAGTAGTATGTAAATGAAACAGATTAGCTTTTATGTTGAAATATTTTTAAAACAACAGAATATGTAATTTGGGAAGTAATTGAACTTCATACTTCCTATTTACCTCTTCTATTTTGCTCATGCATACAGACACACACAGACACACACACACAGAGAAACCATGTGGTATTTTAGCTTGCAGTATGTGATGGAAAATGTGGTGGTTTACACAGTGGAGTACCATACTGCCATAAAGAAAGATAAACCTAAAGCATTTGTAGGTAAATAGATGCAACTTGAAACCACAAATGTTAGCTGGATTGGTTTTCATTGAATATTCTCTTTACTATGGGTGGTCATATTTGACTTTTCTTAGAATGCCTAGAAATCTTTGTTGGGATGGTAGACATTGTAAATTTTATATTATTGTACACTGGATATTTTTGTATTTGTATTCTTGAGCTTTGTTCTACCATGAAGCTATTTGAAAAAAACTTTGTCCTGCAGATGTAATTCTTATGATTTATTAGACAAGTCTATAACTGTGCTCTATCTAAAGCTAATTATTCCCCACTACTGAGGCACAACATCCCAAGTATTCAACCCAAATGTTATGAGTTAGAAGTTAATCCAGTCTGGCTGGAGGGCACAGTCACTGCTCCCAGCTTTGCATGAGTGTCAAGCACTGTGCTCCTACTCGTCCAGATGATATTTTCCTATTCTTGAGTAATTTTCTCCTATGTGTGCATCTTCTAAGTAATCCTGATGGACCTCTGCAGATCTCCAGGGCTTCCACTCTGTGTGCCGTCCTGGGCACTCTGGCCACTGCGCTCTCTCC